>PPJI03000069.1:0-81546 GCA_003707485.3 Blastobotrys proliferans
GCGTTCGATGTTATCACCGCTAAATCATGGTGCGGCTCTCCGCCTTTTGCTTCGACCGCTTCTTGCTTCTTTTTCTGGAAAAAGAAGATAGTGTCTGTCCCGGCGGTGTTCTTCTTTTTTAAAAAAGAAGCAAAAACACTAGACGCTGGGGTGGTACACAAGCAATTGCCATCGTTGACCGCTTTTTGCTTCTTTTTCTGGAAAAAGAAGACATGAACCCTCCCGATGGTGGTCTTCTTTTTTAAAAAAGAAGCAAAAACAGTCCACGATGCGGTATATTGAACTATATAGCTATATCCAGAACCTAGAGACTTGCCTCGCGAGCGATCTTGGCGCCCTTGAGCATGTAGTCCGAGTGCAGTTTCGACTGGACCTGCCGTAGTTGGTCCAAAGTGATTCCATGAGCTTCAATTGCAGGGTTGTAGCCCAATCGAGACCGTCCGTCGATGTGAGTGTGCGACAGATTGGTAGGTGCAATGCTGCCATCTGGACGCTTGTAAACTGTCACCACTGCGGCTCCACCAAGCCCCAGGTTGTGTTGCAGTGCGTACCTGCAGTTCTTGACCTGACGGTTGGTGGCCCATCCCCGTAGTTGCCATGTCAACTCTGCACATTGAGCAAGCCCAGTAGCCCCCAGAGGATGACCCTTAGAAATCAATCCGCCTGACGGATTGACAACATACTTGCCTCCAAAGGTAATATCTTGGGGCACCAACGATGCAGCCTTGCCTGGGGCACACAATCCCAGTCCATCCAAAGTGATCAGCTCGTTTGCAGCAAAACAATCATGCAGCTCCACGACTTGCACATCCGTAGGGCTGATACCTGCCTGATCGAATGCTTTAGCAGCAGCTTCTTTCCCCATTTCATAACCTACAAGATTCATGCATGTTTTGTCGTATGTACTGGGCTTGTCGGTGGTCATTGCCTGTCCTGCAATCTCAATCGCAGTGTTAATCTCCGGATGTTTTGCCAAAAACCTCTCAGACACAACTACAACAGCTGCTGCACCGTCTGACGTGGGACAGCACTGCAATTTGGTGGCGTTGTACTTGCCATCCGACGTGGACCCGCAATACACAGTCGGTGCGGATTTGATCTGATCAAGAGTATACACATCCTGAAACTGCGAATATGGGTTGTTTTTGGAATGACGATGGTTCATCATGGCGATTTCGGCCATCTTATCGTAACCCCCTCCATACTTGTCAATGTACTCCTGACCAGCATTAGCAAACATCTGGCACGCAACAGGAGCTTGAGCAATCCCTCGCACCTCGTGGGTCATCATGGCCCACTTCTCGATAGGATTCGCACGATCGTCCCACTTGGATCCCAGTGATCCTCGTTCCATTTTCTCAAATCCCACACACAAAACACAATCGGCCAATCCTGATGCAACCGCATTCCGGGCCTGAAACAATGCAGTGCTACCGGTAGAACAATTGTTATTGACGTTTGTGATGGGAATGCCTGTCATACCCAGTTGGTACAACGCTCTTTGACCGCTAGTGGAATCTCCATAGCAATAGGCAGCATATGCCATGTCCACATCATCGTAGGTGATGCCCGCATCAAGCAGTGCTTTTACACTAGCTTCTAGGCCCATTTCTTCATAACCAACCAGTCCTCTGGGCTTGATGAACTTGGTCATACCTACTCCTGCTACATATGTCTTCATTTTTGCAATCTTATTTGTGGTTGTTGTGGAGAGATCGGATAATGATGATTCCTTTATATAAGACAAAAAGTATCCCCACTTTTCAACTGCAACTGCAAGTGCCTCGGTATCGGTGTCGGTCAGCACGATAAGATCGAACGAACCGACACTCAGATGATCATAAAACACATTAATACAGAAAACTACTTTACTATAATATCATAAATCTTGTCTACAATCTTTTCGGCTTCTCCAGCCATTATAATTAACATTTTCATTCCTCCATTGAGTTCGACTACTGTAACTTCTCCTTGTGTAGACAACCCTCCGTCTTGTAAATAGACCAAAAAATCAGGCACCTGTAAGCCTTGCAAAAAGCTAAGCCCGTTGACCCATTTCTCTCTATACGAGTCGCCAGATCTATGACTTGCCAACTCGTCGGCAAGATCAATCAAATAGCCACCCAGAATACCATATTTTTCACTAATATCAGATACAATTTGATGCAGGCATGCAATCTTCCACATGCTGATTGCTGTGACGGTCATTAGATTTGCAGGTTTTTGGTTGATTAAAGTAGAACAGTACAGACCACTGCAGTTGGCGTGGTTCAGTTTTTCTCGTAACTGTTGGCTAATAGACTGGATTAATGCTTTGTCTTGGCCCTCAATGGCAATTAGTTGAGGATCATTCTTCTTGCGTTCACACATTGTTGCGATTAGATCAGCTTTTGTTCGTATATTTAGTTCATCACTTTTTTCGTTATCTTGAATAGGAGGCAATGGCATGATTGGAGGTTGATTCAGCAACGCCACGGCACTCTGGTATCGTTCACCTCTGCCCATAACAGGGGATTGATTACCCCCCAATGGATCATGATAGCTGGACGTTCGCCTTTTCTTGGTTCTATATTCTTCTTCCTGCAGCTGGTTGATACCAGGGTGGTATGGATATGCTAATGGATGATGCGCTGTCGGAGACGATGGAGACCTCGGGCTGTCCACGGGCGAGTTGTTGAACGGCCATTTGTTCGGATGTTCAGCAGTGGGAGACGATATTTTACGATGTTCACCCAATGGTGGTGTTGATGCAGGAGACCTCATTGTGTTGACTGGTGGTAAATCCTGCTGGCGAGAGCCGGATCTTGAACTTGCTGCGCTGCTGATTGACGAAAACATTGAGCTATTGCTCAAATGTCGGTAGCTGGAAGTGGACGATGTCGACCCGTGTTTGTCTTCATAATACTTATAAGCTGACGATGGATGCGGATGAGGTGGCTGTGATTGTTGAGGCGGTGGCGGCGGTGGAGGTGGTGGAGGTGGAGGTATTTGACCTGGTAATGGTAATGAATAACGATAATAAGGTTGTTGATGCTGATGTTGGTACGCAGGAGGTGGTGGAGGAGGCGGCGGCGGAGGAGGTGGTTGGTAATGGCTTCCTGGTGGTGGAGTAGGAACACCGGTATAGTACTGAGCAGGAACACTGCCAGGTGGTCGATAATACAGTTCTTGATGACCCTGGTAGGGGCTGGAAGTAGCGGATTGAGATCGGTGTTGTTGTGGTAATGGCGAAGGGGAAGATGCAGTTGGAGAGTTGGCAGCACTAGCAGTCTGTTGTGGAGGTTCCTTTTGACCAATGATACCCTTGCAATTTGGACAAATAGAAGGATTCTGGTTCTTTTTGGAACTCCGTCGTGGTTGATATCGATAATCCGGGTATTTTATCAGATGAGACTTCTTTTCTTCGTCACCCAATTGAATCCAAACATCTTTTTCATGCTGAGGCAGCGACCGCCATTTTTCTCCTATAATCTTGCTGATTTCTGGGTTTGTTTTACCAGGATTTTCTGCCACCACTATCGAATGGTGATGTTGTCGATATAGAATAAATGCATTACGAGGTCGAGGGACATGCCCTTGAGGTGGACAGGTACAAGTATGAGTTGGAGGGTTATGCCTTCTACCGGTACTACTTGACCCTTCACTGTCTGACATAACCTTGAATTGTAATTAAATTGTTTTTTAAGGATTTGGATTTTAGGTTTGTCTTTTTTTTGTGTTTTTTATTTTTTTTCCGTGATCAATATACAATGTCGATAGATTCAATATCTCTCATTAAAAACAAAATTTTAAGGGGTTATAGATCAGTAAATAGTAGTAGTAGTAGTGTAGTTGGAAACTTTTTTTTTTATATCCTCCTTAAAGTCGATCGGTTAATGTACAAAAAACGTCTCTGTTGTCCCTGCTGCTGCTCCAAGTAGTTAGTTGTACAACTAAACTGAACTGTTTACTGTCTCTGTTTTAGACTATACGTATGGTGTGTGTCAAGAGTGCAGGAGTGTTTAGAAAAGTAAAAATATGTTTTTTTTAGAGTGTGGTTGGTGTTGCGCACCGACTAGTAATGATATAGAATCTTAAATATCGTGTGTCCAGAACAAGAATTTAATCTACAACCTAATCCCTGTGCCAAATTGTGTTACTTTTTTGATTTTTGGAATTAATTGTTTTGAAAGCTGTCACTTTTATAAAGTGGCACGGGAAGAAGAGGGGTGGGCTCCCTTTATACATTACACAGTTTCAGATTTTTACCAGTGGTTGGCTCTACCTGTTCAACGGTCAACCGACAGGTTGGAGAGAAAATCTGTTACAAGTCTTTTTAGTGTGTCTAGTGCAAGGGAAAAGCAAATCGCTGGATTGTCGCACTTTTTGACTTAGATTTTGGGCAAGATTGTTCAAATCTGAAACCACATCGTCGATATGACAGCCACAATATTGTTTTGGATGGGGCCCAAAAATTTGCGACGTATTTCTCATCGAGCTATTTAATAATAACACATGTGGTTGCAAAAGTTTATTAATCTGTAGGCATTTTTTTTCATTTAGAGTAGTCAATTGAGCGGGGAAAGGTAACTTTTATCTCTAGTAAGGCTGGCTGACTGGATAACCAAGGAGGGAAGGGGGAAAGAGAAAAAGAGAGAGGGGGGACGAGGTTACTTTCTTAACAGCCTGGTGTGCGTTGCGTTCAGCTTATTCATTATACGTTGCCTGCATGCACTAGTTAATGTGTGCAAAAATTGTCGGCATGTCTCAAACATAATGTGGTAAGAAATGTACGTAACGGATACGATGGCAAAAAAACAAAAAAATTCAAGGAGTCCGACCCTGACACATTCATTTTATCCACGATTCCGCACTATTCATCCACAGTTATCATCATGTTCATCATGCCATGTATGTATGTAAGGTGATGAATCCGGGGCAGAACCCAAAAAAAGGGGTGGGAATGGGATTAAGCAAAGCAGGATCCTTGTTTATTAATTCTAGGTACCTGTAATAAGTCAAAAACAGACTTGCCGTATTGCACAACAAATGCGGATAAAATAATATAGATAGCTAAAAAACTAATCGCACCTCGTCTCGAGCTCATCTTCGTTTTCTGCACCTGTAATGGTCATTCGTCGCTCCAGACCCTTACGAATGTGCTCGGTAAACTCAGCATCATCGTCGTCACCCTGGAAATCGTCATGAGGCTCTTCATCGCCAGTGGTGTATCCAGACCGAATGGAGTACCGCCGGCCAAGTTTAATCCTGCTGGATGGGGTCCGTCTGTGCCGCTTGGGTGTGGCGATTTCATCATCAAAATAGTGCTCAGCCGTGCCAATTGGCGTCTTCGGTGGCTTGCTGAGCGAGCATGTTACACCAGTGTCATGGATAATTTTGGCAATCAACCCAGTCCACCCGCATTGGTGCTCGGATCCAAGCCCTCGTCCAGTGTCGCCGTCAAAGTACTCGTGGAACCTGAAATAGTCCCGGAAGTGTTCGTCGTAGTCATACAGGTCGTTGCCACCGTTGAATGGACGACGCCCGTCTTCGTCTTGCTGGAAAATGCCAATCATTCGGTGCTGGATGATTTCGGCGATTTCTGCAAGATTCTTGTACTGGCCGGATCCGGTCGGACATTCAACCTTAAAGTCTTCGCCGTAAAACATGTAGAACCTTTGCAACGATTCGACAATCAGAAACGTTGTAGGACTCCATAGACTGCCTCGCCAGCTGGAATTGCCGCCAAACATCCCCGAGTCGGATTCCCCTGGCAGGTATGCCACTGTAAACGTCTGTCCGTTGACATCCATGGAATATGGATGATCCTTGTGGTACTTGGACAGCGATCGGACCCCAAAGTCGCTCAAAAACTCATCCTCGTCAAGCATTCGTTTCAGAATGGCCCGCAGCTTGTCCTCGTCGACCAATGCTAGCAACATTCGTTCGCCAACACCCCGCGACTCCATACTGGCAATGTTCCGCTTCGAAATGTCGCGCCGGTTCTCAATGAACCAATTGAGCCGTTTAGAGAAGGATTTAAACTTGTCTAGAATCTGAGGCTCGAGGGTCATTGTGGCATACAGCGGGATGAGACCGACAAGCGAGGCAATAGGAAGCTGCTGTTGCCATGGACCGCCCCAGGAAATAGCGTCATAGTAGAACCCATCCTCGTCATTCCACAATGGCTTTTCAATGTCCCCACCCGACCGGTAACTCATGGCATCGGCAATGAACAGAAAGTGTTCAAAAAAC
The DNA here is from genome assembly GCA_003707485.3 of Blastobotrys proliferans. Classification (NCBI taxonomy): domain Eukaryota; kingdom Fungi; phylum Ascomycota; class Dipodascomycetes; order Dipodascales; family Trichomonascaceae; genus Blastobotrys; species Blastobotrys proliferans. Next base: position 6,235 of record PPJI03000069.1, read on the forward strand.
TTGGATGCAATGTCTTCATACACCGGTCGGTGCTTGGACAGTTCCAACGCAATGTTGAGCATTTGCAACGAGTAAAACGCCATCCAGCCTGTGCTGTCTGCCTGTTCTAATCGTCCGCCGGTTGGAAGGGGCTCGGAACGATTGAACAACCCAATGTTATCCAATCCTAGAAAGCCCCCTTCAAACACGTTCTTCCCTTCTACATCCTTACGGTTCACCCACCAAGTGAAATTTAGCAACAGTTTCTGAAACACCCGTTCCAAAAAGTCCAGATCCTCGCGGCCGTACAATTTCCGCTCAATCTTGAACGTTCGAAACGTCGCCCATGCGTGGACTGGCGGATTGACATCGCTAAAGTTCCACTCGTAAGCCGGAATCTGCCCGTTGGGGTGCATGTACCACTCACGGGTCAGAAGATCCAGCTGTTTTTTGGCAAAGTCAGGATCAACCATTGCCAATGGCAAACAATGGTATGCACTGTCCCAAGCTGCAAAAAACGGATACTCAAATTTATCAGGCATAGAGAGAATATCTTCGATATGCAAATGGGCCCATTCACTGTTTCGAATGCCCAGCCGTTCGGGCGGTGGGGGCATTGTATCAGGATCACCATGGGCCCATTGATCCCATACAAAATGGTAGAACTGTTTGTTCCAAAGCATGCCAGATAGCGCTTGCCGTTGAACATCTCTCAGCTCATCCGACATTGGCAAAGGCGATATCTTGTAGTAGAAATCATCGGCTTCGTCCTGGCGCTGGTCCATAATTGCATCAAATTTGGCCTCATCAATGTCACCAGATGGCTTTTTGTTGGTGAACTTGAACCGTACAGTCACAAAGTCCCCAGGTAAGATACCATCTGCATTGTCAAAACCATACCAAGCCCCGGCTTTTGTGCCACGACATTCTGGGTTGACTGCTTCACGATTTTCCTCGATAATGTAATCGTGAAAGGCATCTTTGGCATACTTTGGGCTGTCTTTTGCACCATAAAGTCGCTTGGTATTGGTGGTATTGTCCGTGAAGAGCACTTCCGGATATACATCCTCCGGCGCAGACTTGAACCCAGGCGACGTTGCAAGATGTACATAACGGTCACCCAGTTTCCAATGGGACGAATTGATAATCTGGTCATCAAAATGGTTCTTGTCCATTGACAATTCCGGCTTTTCGTGACCGTCAGTGCCCCAATCCCAGGTATTCCTGAACCAGACCTGTGGTACTATGTGCAAAGGCGCAGGTTCAGGACCCCGGTTGTAGGCGGTGACTTTGAACAGCAATTCTTCTTCATTATCCGGGTCTTTGGCCATTTCAATGAAAATGTCAAAGTACCGGTTATCCTTGAAGACTTCAGTATCAACGATTTCATACTCCGGTTCCTGTCTTGACCGTGCACCGTTCTGTTTGACTAGGTCTTCGTAAGGAAACTTTTTCTGCGGATATTTGTAAAGATACTTCATGTATGAATGACTTGGAACATTGTCAAGATAGTAGTACACTTCTTTGACATCTTCACCATGATTTCCCTGATGTCCGGTCAATCCAAACAGCCGTTCTTTCAGAATATCATCCTTCTCATTCCAGAAGGCAAATGATATGCATTGGTACTGATGATTGTCACTCACACCTGCAATTCCGTCTTCGGACCATCTATAGGCCCTTGATCTTGCATGTTCAAAAGGAAAATAACTCCAAGCGTCACCATCTGACGAATAATCCTCTCTAACAGTGGCCTTTATTATTTTAGCTTGTTAGTAGTGCAATTCTGTGCCAATCCTTACCCATTGTCTTTCGCTAACATAAGGCCCCCATCGCCTCCAATATCTCTCCTTTTTACGGTCCTGTTCTAACCGTTTTTCCTCAACAGTCAATCGTTCTTTACCATTGTATAGAACCATTTTTTTTTCCAGTGGTGTGCTAAACAAAGATCAAACTCTAATGCATCCAAAAGCATGATATGATGCGTTCTCCCAATCTATCGGAGTCGCCGAACTATCAGCCGCACATTCCGCACCGGACAGCTACAGTGGATGTATAAATTGATCATCCAATTACCCTGTTTTGATTACGTCACGGCACGGTATTAAAAAAAAAGGACTCACGATAAAACACGCAAGCATGCTTCATTTAGCTTTCAGGGATTATATATCATAGAGGCTGTGGTTTCGATAGGTGAAAGGAATAGAGTGGAAAATGTCCGGAGGTGGTGGCTTAAGCGTTTAAGGGGTAGATCAAAAGATCAAGGGTTTACGAAATCAAGCTTGCAATCACGATCAAATGCCCTCCCCTCTCCTACAACAACCCCCCCTCCAAGACTCTCCAAGCCTTGTAAAGCAAGGTTGCAGTCACTAAGGCAAGGTTTGCAAACCCGATCTATAGCATAGCATAGCAATCATAATGGCCAAATACCAGTCATCCAAAAAACAGGGGAATTCGAATCCCAGGGGTATGGTAATCAACATATAGAACAATAAGTTTAATAAACATAAACAACAGCAGCGCACCAGCTGGTTTTCTAATTAACGTGCATTAAAATCAATTGGATTTTTTTAATGTGATGCATAACCGAGAAAATGCATGCCGAACCGTGCGAATTGCGAATTTTGCCCTCACATTTTCCCTCCCTCCACTTTATTCGCAATCACCCCAAGCACTTTAGAAACAGCCGTTTCACCATCTAAAGAAGACCATTTCCTAATAGGTCTTTTTTCTATAGAATGTCTTGTACCTGAGACAGGAATCGACTCCTAAAAAATTTTTCTGGTGTATACACTGAATCTAGGTATGCATATCGCCCAATTTGGAATGTGCCACAAACGCTCAAATGAGAACATTTGTTGTCGATCATTCCCGAATGGAGAGCGTCCGATTGAAAACACGGATGATCGGCGCCAAACTCGGCATGGGTTTATATACTACAGAGATTTCCCACATTTTTCTGTGTTCCCCCTTTTCCCTTCTCTTTCAACATCTAACAATCCAACTTTCGTCTTTCTTTAAATTTTTGTATAAACTATGAAGTTTTCAACTTTTGCTATTAGTGCTGTGTCTGCTGGTTTAGCCATGGCTCAAGCTGCTCCTGAACCAACTACTACCATCTGGTCCACCATCTTCGACACTGTTACAATTCAAACTGGTCAAACGACTGTGACCTCACCATCATCAACCCCAGCTCCACCAACTACTACCGCTCAATCTTCATCCAAGGCTGATCCTTTGTTGGCAGTTGCTTTGCAGAATACCTCTTCAGTCGCCAACACCACCTCTGCTCCAGTCACCTCGGTGCAGAATACCACTACTGCCATCACCAATGCTACTGCTTCCAGCACTCAATTGTCCAGCTCCGTAGCATTGACCTCTTCAACTAGCGCTGCCACTTCAGCTGCTGCTTCAGCTTCTCGTAACTCGACTTCCTCAAGCACTGGTGGAAGCAACGGTGCTGGCCATGTTGCTGTTCCAGGTTTCTTGATTGGTGCTGTCGTTGCTTTGAACATGATTTAAGAATCAATATCAACATTTGTTAGATTTAATATTTCATGAAGTGACGACAATTTTATACTAAATGTGTGTGTGATTTGTGTTTTTTTTTCCTTTATTTCGTTTTTTTTTGTTAATTGATTTTTTTTCTGGTTTGAAATATATTTATTACTATTATCCCTAATCATTATTATTATTTTGTCTTCTTTTTTTCTATTCTATACAATAAAGTTTTTGATTCTCTTCTTTAAAAGTTGTGACAAAATGGTAATATCTAATCTTCAGCCTTTCGTCGTATTTTTCTACGTATGTCTATCAATCTACGGCTAATTCAATAAAATTTTACCCTCAATTGGACGACACTTGGCTCGGACCACTTTCACAAGTGAGGTTTTTTTTTCTCGTGCTTGGCAAGCTTGGGCTGGTATGGTATGCGGTCGTGTTTCTATGCTGTCTAAGACAACGCATTGATTCAACACAACCTGCGACAGCCAGCCGTTTATTGGACGAAGCACCCTCCACAGTGATACGCTGCGGGATGCGAGCACCGAAGGGTACCTGAGTCAAGGTGAAAATAACCTTAAAGTATAGAGATTAGCTGTAGTTGCGGCGTCACCCCTTTTCTTTAGATGCTCAAACTATATGGCGAGGGCCCTGGTATGAGCTCAAAAGGTTACAAAGGGTAGTACCGCAGTACCGTAGTATTCCGCTTGAGACTCCGTGGTAGTAGGCTAACAACGGCTATTACTCTTGTCATTCGGGAAGATTCTCGGTCAGGGTATTAAGCACAAACAATGATGTGAGGGGCAATAAACATAGATGAAAATATATAAATATGATAGTCATACAAATGCTCAAAATACCCTATAGTATAGACAATCATGATTATTCAACCTTCCGCTTTATTTGTTGCTGCCACAGCACTTTTCGCCGTGAGCGACGCCGCAGACGGCTTGTCATACAATGGACTGGCCGTCACGCCGCAACTTGGATGGAACAATTGGTATTCACACGGTTGTGACGTCAAGGAAGATAGCGTGCTCACATCTGCTAAGCAAATCGTCAAGCTGGGTTTGCGAGATATGGGATACGAGTATGTAGTCCTCGATGACTGCTGGTCACATGGTCGAGATAAAGACGGCAAGCTGGTTGCTGACAGTGAAAAGTTCCCCCGAGGTATGAAGCATGTAGCAGATACAATCCACGATATGGGGCTCAAGTTTGGTATGTACTCGTCTGCAGGTCGCTGGACCTGTGCTGGTTATGAGGGATCGCTTGGCAATGAGGACATTGATGCACAAACTTGGGCCGACTGGGGTGTAGACTACCTGAAGTACGACAATTGCTTCAACAATGGCGAGAGTGGTACTCCTCAGATCTCGTTCAACCGATACAAAGCAATGTCCGATGCGTTGAACAAGACTGGTCGACCAATTCTCTACTCAATGTGTAACTGGGGAGATGACAAGCCTTGGGACTGGGCTTCTACCATCGCCAATTCCATTCGAATGTCTGGTGATGTTTACGACAGTTTTGACCGACCAGATCGACGTTGCCCATGCGACGGTGATGAGTATTACTGCGAACTACCTGGGTACCACTGTTCTATTATGAATGTCTTGAACAAGTATTCCGCATTCCCATCCAAAGCCCAGCCTGGATTTTGGATGGACCTGGACATTCTACAGGCTGGTCTAGGTGGTTCCAGCTTTGAAGAATACAAAACCCAGTTCTCCATGTGGGCAATTGCCAAGTCCCCGATGATCATGGGTGCAGTTATGGACGAAATCTCTGCTGAAACCTATCAAATTTTCTCCAATGCAGCAATTCTGGCAGTGAACCAGGATCCAGCTGGATCAGCTGCCAACCGAGTATGGAGAAAATATGTGGATGACAAAGATAAGTACGGTCAGGGTGAAATCTCATTGTGGTCGGGCTCGTTGGATAATGGCGATCAAGTTGTAGCATTGTTGAATGCCGGGGCCAAGAAGCGGGTAATGAAAGCCGAGTTGGCTGACATATTTGCTGATTCTGGAAGTGAAGGTACCGCTCCTCAAGTTTCCAAATCCTGGGATATCTATGATCTGTGGGGCAATGCGTTGGATATTAACGTAGCACAGGATATCATCAGCAACAAGACCTCCCCTCATGGTCATATCTACAATACAACAGAACTCAGCTTTGCTGATGGGTTGAAGAAGGATGATCCACGACTCTTTGGCAAAAAGATTGGAACAGTCGAGCCAAAGGGTACAATCCAGGCTGAAGTGCCATCTCACGGCGTCGCCTTGTATCGATTGCGTGAACAATCAACCAAGGACGAATTGTAGGTGATTGAACAGTCAACCAAAGATCAATTGTATAGACCTATCCTATGTAAACATTTGCGATGACAATAAATGGTTATTTGTAAACATTTGCCAAGAAGAGGAATTCGCTGTAGGAGATCGATCGGACCGTAAGTTTACACAAGCGGGCCCGCGTTGGGCTCCTACCCCATCTCTCACATGTGTTTGTTCGTAGTGGTAGAATCGTATTAGATCATCTTACTATTATATTATTCTGTGCCTGAATCGTGCGGCGCATGTTGTTACCTTCCACATGGCGGTCGACCATCAGCATGGCATTCAACCGCCAATCCCTGCTTAGCCGTCAAACATTAAAATAATGCTCACTGCAGTTAACATCCGGAAAACTCCTAAGAGCAAGTATACAACAAATAAAGTCACAACGTACGTCATGGCAATGATCGCCGAAATACAAGGTGAAACATTCCACGCGGCTCAAAATCTTCAACACCAAATCGAATCGCCGATGCATCTGCCAGAAGCGACCAGAACACACCGGACCAAATAATATCAAAATATAAACAAATGTTGGAGTGAATATATACCATCGAATAGACAAATAGTTTTGTAAAAGAGATTTTTTCCGCGTTTTACGGTTTGGCAAGTGTATACCCTTCAACATGAAGTACTGGAAGCTTTCTTCGGTACCGCTAATTGTATTGTCGCTATTAAAATCAGTATCAGCAAACGATGTACTAAGTACAGCCAACCTTGACGCTTGCTCTGGGTCTCAGTCAAGCGAAATTACGGTATCCAATTTCGACGTCAAGTTCGACCGTGATCAAAACAATGTTAACTATCAGATTGACGGATATGCAAATAGAACTATGGAGCTATACGGTACGTTGATGAATAGATCCCATGCCTGTAATGCTAACAAGTTAACTTTGAAATATAGCAATGATATCAGTAGATGCTTATGGACTTACAGTTATCAATGAGACAATAGATCTATGCCAGGACATGGGCGAACAATCGGGATTTTGCCCACTGAAAAAGGGCACAATTAACATTAGAGGCTCGCATAAAATACCACAAAATTATACCGATTCTATTTCTTCAGCGGCATATAATGTGCCTGACCTTGAAGGCAGGGTATACGTTAGTTTGTACAATACAATGAATGTCAACAAAAGAGTCGGGTGCTTTACAGCTTCAATTACAAATGGAAAGTCCACTAAATTGTCAGTCATCTGGTATTTGACAATGGGCCTAGCTGCTGGTGCTTTGGTAGCTTCAATCATCATTAAGGTGATTGAAACAAACATCACTTCTACTCCTAGAATCTACGTTGCGCCTTCGTTTTTGGAATACTTTTATCTATTACAAAGCATAGCAATCACGGGAATGTTCTCACTAAACTATCCTGCCGTGTATCAGCACTTTACACTCAATTTTGGCTGGGCAATGGGTGTGATTACATGGCCCCAATTGCAACCAGTCATTGACAAATTTCGATCCCACACTGATGGTAACTCTACCCTGAATTATGCAAGATTGCAACAGACGACTCTGGTGCTGGGCAACACTAATAGTGGCAGTGCTGCTGGGCAATTGGTCCCCAACTATTCATCGCAATTCCATCCACCAAATAACAGGACCATACCATATTTCAACGTTACCAATCCAGTTAATGCAACCAAAGACGCATTTGCCAAGAGAGCCGCACAGGCAATGGCCACTGGTTCACCGGAACCAAAGTCGTCCCCACAGTTTGTCGAAGTTGTAACGGGTATCAAAGCTTACGTGGAGGAATTGGAAATTCCACAGCACAATATGCTAATAACTCTTGTGGTATGGTTTGCAATTATCCTGGCTTTCACTTTGGTCATTCTCATTGTCGGCAAATTATTGCTGGACTCCTGGGTTCGAGTGCACAAGAAGCAGCGAAAAGTGACGCAAATTCCACTACATCTGCTACGTCAACGATATTTCACCACGTTTACCTCTGTGTTGGTGAGATTGGTACTAGTGTTTTATCCGGCTTGGGTCATTTTTGCTCTATATCAGCTGAAAATCGGTGATTCGTGGGGCACTAGAATCATTGGCGGCATATCGTTTGGGCTTTTTTCATTAGCATTCATCGCATTTGCTGTTCGAATTGCAGTGCTAGCATACAAAAAGAGGGACAAATTGGATGTACTGTACAAACACCCTGCAGTGTCGTTCTATGGTGTATTCTACGAAAAGTGCAAGATTCGCTATTGGTGGTGGTTCATTCCTAGCCTTCTAGCTGTTTTTGGGCGGTGTGCGTTTATAGCGCTCTCCGATGATGGCATGGTGCAAGTAGTGGGTGTTCTAGCCATCGATTCGATAGTAACTGTGGCAATGATTGCGATCCGGCCGTACAACCGGGTCATGAGAAACGTCGTCAGTATTTTCAGCGGATTGATACAGGTTGCAGTGATGGCTATGCTTGTGACATTTACCCCAAAAGCCAATGTTGGTGGTATTGCCACCACAGCAATTGGATTTGTGATAATTGTACTGCAATCTATTCTGACAATTGCCATGTCCATACTGATATTGTTTGGGTTGATTGTCACACTATATCGACTAATCTACAACAAGCCCAAACATGCTAATGCATTCACTAATGATAGACTTGACAAAGTCGTAGCAGACCTGGAAACCGGCAAAGAGTTTATGCAATCTACTCCAAATCCAGGGGCTACCGAGTTCCGAAATAGCAGTGGTGTTCTTCTAGTAGGAGGCGAATTCAGTTCCAGCGAGGCTGCTGACGATGAAGCAAGCCCTGCAGTGTCATCAGGAGTCACCGAAACTGATAATGACGATCCAAGTCACTACATGATGCCTCCTGCGGTTCGAACCGTGACGCGAAGTTCAGTTGTCATTACACCTCCCGAAAACGACATGACAGTTGCTAGCAGCGCCGAAACACTAGATGGTGGGGCTTCCTCCAGCAGCGAAAACAATAATCATACCCGAAACTATAGCCATCGAAGCTTGAGAGTGTATGATTCCATGCCACCGCCGTCATCTACCTCGGTCAAGCGGTATGCCTTGCGACCAATCAACATTGACTCCAACATTGAGGATGACGATGATTATGACTCTGATTCCGAAGGGTTTGCACAAAAATACTCTCGGCTAAGTGGAGTAAGGGTGTCGGCTAGCTATGACTACCTACCCAGAGCAGTCACATTGCCTGATTTCGTCTCGACACGGGAGAAACGAATATCAAGAACTTTCAGTGACCCGCAAAGCTTGAATGAACGTGCTAGTCTACCACCTGCCCCGCACCCCCAGGCAATAGCTATAACAAAAGACGATGACTACCCCACAACGCAAGCAGTGACGGCATATACAACTGCTCCTGCAATTGGTCCTAATGCTGTTCCGCCGGCACCTAGTTCCAATGTTGGTTCACCATCGTCTTCCAACAGACCAGGCTCGAGGCAGACGTTCATATTGGTTGATTCTAGACCTGCAAGCATGGCAATTACAGAAGGCACGCCAATCGTCGATTCACCACAACTAGCTGAGTCGCTGAAGAAAAAGATTACTAACGAAAACATAACGACAAATGATGACACAAAAGATAAAATTTAATATCTGTATGTAATACAATTGAAACTTCAAAGTGTACCCAACCAATTCTACTGCATCTTTGCTGCATTGTAAATCCATTGAAATTTCGGTTAACTCCTTGAAACCGGAACTCTATAATGGCCATTGTTCAAAAATGGAGGAAGGGTCATCTCCGGATGTTTCAACCAGGCGTTTTTGTTGTTCGGCACTCGCCGTCCGCCTGCCAGTTTCCGTAAAGCCGCATGAGATGCGGTGCTTGGTTGCGCGACGCAGAAAAAAAAAACGGTTTTTTGCCTCGGGGGAAGTGACGTTCGGACTCCAATCCTTGCATGAAGGAGGGTATGCACAGCTGTCTTAACGATAGATATGGGCTCTCAACCAATCAGAGCCATGGAGTTTTGATAGATAAATTATCGCTCATGATCTAAAAACAAGCCCAAAAAAACAAACAAAAAATAGCACCACCACTAGCTGCCGATATCGGCTGTATAGTTGATGACGACCTTTCGTCCAAAAAACGAACTAACATTTGCCAAGATACAAGAAATTAAAACAGACACATCTCATCATCGCATTTTGCGATGACTTGTAGTCAAGTAGATGTAGATGTCCTCGGGTTTGGTACTCTACGTTTGTTGGTCGTCCCCAGTACTATCGTGATCATATCACACCAGATAACGTCCAAATTTGCCTTATCAAGAGCCAAAGTAACACATACCCTAATCACCAAATTTCGTGCCGTTCGTACAGTACTTCCCGGCGCCGCGATAAATTAGGAAACATTCCCTCTCGTAAGCCAGAAGACGATCAACGGGCAGTGGGCGTATTCAATGCTCCATTGCATGCACACTACTGCAGGCGAGGGTACATAATTTAACACGATTTAGGCTGCTATTTCAGGCATCAAAATAAAATTCCCCGAACTGTACTGAAATGGAGGGATGGGATACCCCATCATTTTGTCAGCTTACCACAGGAGAGTGTGATCAAGAGTGCCGTGCCTACTGAAATTAACCGAAGCACCTTATCATCTTGTACGAGGGGTGTCGGAGCTACGTGCTAGGTGCCATAGCTGCAGTACTTAACTAAACCACCGGCTGCATAAAGAGATCCCCTCAGTACATGTGGAAAGGCAATATAATATATACAAGGCATTCATTCCGTATACCCCACATAATCGGCGCCATTTTCACCAAAATAGAACACAAGGCTGTAGGGACCTAAATTATGGAGATAATTTGGAGAAAATTATGGTTAATTTGAATTGTGAATACTCAGTGAATACCCACATTTTTGTGGAGAAAATGTCATTTGAATATCGTTTGAAAGCAGGTTCGGGCTTGGCCCAGAGCGTTGATGGGCTTGGCAAAACATCCAATCATCTGTAAATAGATATCTAGAAAACCCAACCGGACACCGTAGGTAACATGAACATGCATGAATCTTTGAGACATCGGTTTTCCAAACACGCATATCGTGTTTCTTTTGAATAATGAAAAATTATCTATTTTCAGCCTCCTTATTACTCCCATAGTTATATATCGATAGCCGTCTAAAACCGTAAATGTTAGTTGTTAGACAGCAATTGAGAACGAAAATTGATCAGTATCGCTGTTTGTTATCAGTTTTGGGTCCTAGTGTAACGTAGTGTGCTTGTGCCCATGCATCATCTAAGGCGGCGGATATTTAGCCGACTCGGTTCGGGTTTGTTTGAACTTTCAGTCACATATACGCTACGTAAGACGTATTTATGGCGGATTCCACATTTTGATGTTCCATATCTGGTTCCTAGATAGCCAAGTTTTGGTTCTGCCCTTTTTTCTTGGCTTTGCCATGAGTACTAACTTTTTGCCAATATGATGGTAGACTTCGCCGTTGGTTCGCGGATCTTCGCCGTGCAGATCCAGTCCTTTCGACGAGTGCAGCGCCGAACGATATCGACTTTGTAAAATTGAAGCAATGATCGACATCATAGTAGAAAAATCAGAGCCCAGAATCATGCAATTGGTTTGGGTAAAGTGGGGGGATGTGGTATCATTCGCTTCGGTCTGTTTTTTACCGGTTGTCTTAGAGTTATCCAACATGCTCCCCGTATGCATGTTGAATAGCAAAAAGAAATAGCTAGTACTTTTTCTTTTTTTCAGGGTGAATAATGTTATATATATAAATATAAATCCAGTCATGGTGACTCTCCGTTATTGAATTGGACCTCCAAAAAAACAATGACTGAAGAGAAGCATCATTACGTCGATGGTGATGCCGCCAATGCTCAGGCATGGGAAAATTATGCTGAAGTCGCTAATGTAGATTATTTCAATGTTCCAATGGAAGAATTCTTACATTATGCCAAGCTCAATCGAGAATTCGAATCTCGACCGGAAAATGGTGCAGGCGAAACCGCTATTCCATTCATTGGTTTCTTCAATTATTTGAAATCTAAGAAAGAAGCACCATCTTCCCCAAATGCTCAATCTACTGAGAAGGCAGATCTTGGTGATACCCCTTCACTGGAGGCTGGTGATAGAGCTCAATTGGAGAATGCTAACCGACTTCTACGAAACGCTTCTTGGGTTTCGGTGTTCTACTTGATTACTACTGATATTTTGGGTCCAACCTCGGCGCCTTATTCCGTCTCTGAGCTGGGTTATGTTCCAGGTGCATTGATGTACTTTTTGCTCGGGATTGCTGCCGGTTATTGCGGTTGGTTGTTATGGTACCAATTCGTCAAGCTTGATTCTGTTGAGTATCCATTGAAGAACTTTGGTGATGTTGTTGGTCGAATCTACGGCAAGAGAGTCAGATTTGGTGTAGATGGATTGCAATCCTTGCAATTGCTGTGCAATGTGGCTGTTATTATTTTGGGTAATGGTAACGGGTTAAGTCAAGTTGCCAAGTACAAAGGTTGTTACGCCGTTTTGGTCTTGTGTTGGGCACTTCTAGGAATGATTGTGGCTCAAATTAAAACTCTTCGACGATTTGGCTTTTTGGCAAACTTGGCAATTTACATGAACGTGTTTGTAGTTATTGCAACAATGGCTTGTGCTAGTGCATGGGGCTCAGATAAGGTCGCTATTGCCAATGCTTCGAAAGGAGCCATCAGCGCATCTGACCCAATTGTTAAAAAAGTCGTTGTCAGCGGCAATGGAAATTTCACCGATCAATTACAAGCTGTCATGAACATTGTCTATGCTTATGGTGGTGCGATGATGTTCATTGAATTTATGGCTGAAATGAAGCGACCAATGGACTTTGTGAAGGCCATGGTTTGTGCTGAAACTTTCATTGGTTGTGTTTACCTGCTTTTCGGAGAAATCGTTTATAGCTATCAAGGTCAATTCGTTGCTAATCCTGCAAACCAGGGTATCAACAACTATGGTTGGCAGACGGCTACCAACATTATTTCATTGCTTTCCGCGGTCATTGCAGCATGCTTGTACGGTAACGTCGGTCTGAAGGTTGTCTATAACACCTTTTTCTTGAAAGTGTTCAATTTGCCAAGCTTGGAATCAAGATTTGGTCGATATATTTGGTGTGTGAGTGTGGTGCTTTATTGGGGTCTTGCGTACCTCATTGCATCTGCCATTCCACAATTCTCCACTTTGACTGGTTTGGTTGGTGCGTTGTGTATCTTGCAATTCACATACACCTTCCCACCAATTATGCAATTCGGCTTAGATATGCAAATGTCTGCCATGAAAGCAGACGGACCATACAACCCTGTTACCAAGCAGACCCAGCGAATTGACACCTGGAAACAGATGTCCCGGTGGACCCGTTCTTACAAGGACAAATGGTTCATGAACACATTCCATATCATCTTGTTTTTGGCTGCACTTACTACAGCTGTTTTGGGTATCTACTCTTCGCTCAAGAACTTGATCGACGCATACACCCAAGCCGGAGCTAACAAGGTGGTTGCTTTCAGCTGTACCTCGCCTTATTCTTCCTAAAACTTTTGTATCTCTTTACTCTCTGTTTTGTTGTGTATAGTTCTAATATTATTTTTGCAGTTTTCGTAATAAGCAATACATTGGCTGATGCCACAAGTCAAATTGGGGGCTTGCATGCTATTTGCCTACTTACGTCCGGATAGTATGCGCTCTAATTCAGGGTGATCAACAATTGCAAAAGATAACAAGTGGTTGAAATCAATTATCAATTTGCAACAGCGTTGCAATGCATTATTGTTTGCCCAAATGAGCAAAGAATTGCAAAATTGTAAATAAGCACTCAACTAGTAATACTACCTGACGATTGGCACAGAACTATTCCTCGAACACGTCCTTCATATGGGGAAATCTACGGTGCTGGGGCCTGTGCCAGTTCCATTTAATCCCAAGATATTGTTTTGTTTTGGTGCCTCAGCTATTGGCCGCATCTGGTAAATAAGGTTTTCGATGGACCTTCTATATGCGGAAAATATAACGGCATGTCTACTTCGTGGACCATAAACATTCTCAAGCAATCCCACTTGAAGTTTCATAAAAGCATCTAAAATGACAAGGCTCATGATTTTTGTGGGCATTCTATTGAGAGCTTCCCTGGTGATAGCTCAAAGAGCTGATCAATTCTTAGTAAAGGGGTTGCCAGGCAGTAGCCATGTTAATCCATATACCATGCATGCAGGGTCTGTACATGGCGAAATGAACACTAATTAACCAGTATATTGACAGGAATCTCGTTGTTAACCAAAGGAGTCAAAGTAGCCTGTTCTTTTGGAGGTTCGAAGCTCAAACTCCTGCCATGAAAAAGCGAACAATTATCTGGTTGAATGGTGGACCAGGTTGCTCAAGTATGGATGGAGGTGTAGTAGAAATTGGTCCATATAATGTTCGAGGAAGTGAGCTGGTAAATAACCCTGGAAGCTGGAATAAGTATGGAAATTTGTTGTTCATTGATCAACCCGTTGGTGTCGGATTTAGTAGAACGGGTCTAGGGGGTTTAACACACAATATGGATGATCTAGTTAAAAATTTGATGGCATTCTTGCACAAATATCTGGAAACGTTTCCTGAGGAACGAGAAAAGGAATTTATTATTGCTGGTGAATCGTATGCAGGACAATATATCCCTTATTGGACAACAGAAGTTTTGAAACAAAAGACCATAAATTTAAAGGGAATCATGATAGGCAATGGGTTTGTAGATTTGAAACAAGATTTACAGTTGCTCCCTTTCGCTTATGCTCATGGAATGATCCAGCAAGGAACAAGACAAGCTAAGGCGTTAGAAAGGGAGCAAGCCAAATGCCAGGAAAACATTAATCAGTGCACAATGAGTTCAAAGTTTCTGCAAGAATACCAATCGCTCAATCATGGAAGGTGTTTTAACGTATACAACTACAAATTGCAAGACTCATACCCAGCTTGTGGAGACAATTGGCCACCTACCCTGCCAGATGTTACAGCTTATATGCGTCGAGACGAAGTGGCAAGGGCGTTGAACACTTACTCAACTAGATGGAAAGAGTGCTCTGACGCTGTTCAACGCGCATTTCAAACCCCATCTCCAGCAGTGGACCTTGTTCCGGTAATAGCTGAAAAGATTCCAATTCTGTTTTACAACGGAGATTTAGACTGGATTTGCAACTACATGGGCACGGAAAAGATGCTGAACGACATGGTATGGGGCGAAGAGCAATTGGCAGGGTTTGGAGATGCTCGTCTTACTTCCTGGGAAGGTGGAACCTGGATCGAAGCCAGAAAAATAGCATATGCAAGGGTCTTTAATGCATCTCACATGGTTCCGTACGATGTACCTATTGAAAGTCAAAAAATGCTTCATAAGTTTATAAAAAACATGATTACTTAAATGGTCTATTCAGAGGATCAATGACTGTTCCTTGTTTGACCATGACTCTTGGTTTAGTTAATTTCTGATGCGTATCTCGTGAGGTCCATTCTTGTCCGATAGGCATTTGCAGTGACCGTTCGTATTGCTCTCGAGTTTCAAACGGATACGGTACCTTATCAGCAGCAAATTTGGAGCCCTTCTTGTCAATTTTCTGGTTGATTATGACATTCTTTAGTTTAGCGTCCTTACGTTTGTCCTGCTTCACACCTTTGACTACCTTTACAAATTTCTTCTTCTTAGCAGTGTTGGTGTCTTCAAGGCCAGCACCATCCCATCCGCCCCAACCAGGCAGCGTCAAGTCTACTTCTTTATCTCCTTCGTCCTCGATCCGCTGTCGCTTTGCTTCTTGGAACTCTTGCACAACGTCATCTCCCGCAAATGCTCTTTTGACCAAGTCTTTTTGCTCAAACTGCATTAGCTTCCCCTCGCTCAACGGATCAACTAGGTCCAGCGTTTGATTCATGTCGATGGTCTGTTCCACAGGCTTCTCTTTCTGATTGGCTTTGCGTCGAAGTCCTCGCTTTGGTTCATCTTTGACAGTTTTGTTGCTCTCCAGAGGTTTCTTGTTCTCAACTGAGAGCCAAGGGTTAGACGATTCTTCTTCGTCGTTCTCCTCCTGATTTTCTAATTGCTCTGCTCGTTTAGAATGCCGGTCTGATTTCTTAGATAAACGGTTGTCCAGGTTTCGTTCTCGTTCTTCTATAACTTCTTCTTGAACCTTCTCTAGCTCCTCATCCGCTTCCTCCTTTGCTGCAGCGGCTTCTGGGTTAAACGAACGCCTGCCAATATTCTCCACAACTTCGTCGTCTTCAAATATATCGTCATCATCATTATCAAGAAGCTTTTGACTGTATTCACGATCAACCGCAGCGGCGTCTTGCATGAATTTCATACCGAGAATGCCTTTGCCAACCTTGTTCTGGTCAATCTTGTCTAATTCATCATCGCTGCGATCAATGTCGTCAAGTTCCTCATCGTCAGATTCCTCGACCCCTTGGACCTTTTCCCGTAATGCCTGTCCTCGTCGCAACATCTCTTCCATTTCTGCTCGCGTTTCAACATCCTTGGTGAACCCCTGGCCGATCATGTCCTTAGCCCATTTGCCAGTGTTCTTATGCTTCAAGGTCATTCTTTCTCTAGCTCGCTTAGCGTTGTGATCGTCCTCATCAGACTCCTCACCCATAAGCTCTGCCTCTTTCATTCGTTCTTTTTTATGAACCCGTCGATATGATTTACTCTTGATCTTTTTGATTCTCTTGGCCTTGACCTCTTCACGCAGTGCCAGCTCTCGCATTAACCGTCGTTCGTTCAACTGCTTCTGTAGTTCTTCCTTGGTTAACTTGGCTGGTGCCAAGTCTTCAAAGGTCGAAATGGCCTTCTCATCTGCCAAGGCAGAATCCTTCAATACTTTGTCAATCTTCTTTTCAAAGTCATTTGATGGTTCTACTGGGGTATAGTTTGTGATTTTCTGTACAGCAGGTGCTGGGTTGATAGGAAATTGAAGATGCTCCGCTTCTCGATTTTGACGTACAGTGTCTTCCCATTTGTCGACTTCTTCTTTTGTAAGTTCGTAAGCTGCAGATCTGTCATGTCGTTCTTGGATTCGTCTAGGTAATGGGATGGATAACTTTTGTGACTTGTTTTCCACTCCCTGTTTGCCTTTGATCAAGTTCAGCCCTTTAGAATCGGACACAGAACTTGTCAGCTCAGCCAACGACAATTTTTTGGCCCCTGATGGCATTGCATACTCATTTTCAGCTGTATTGTTCACTTCCAATCGTTTTCTAGATGCCTTTGGCTCCTCATGTCCAATCATTTTCCTTAGCTGAGACATTTTCTGTTCATCAATGTCATCGTCGTTATCACTGTCTTCTGACAAATCGTCTTCGTTATCGCTCTGTTCACTCTCATCATCTCCATCGCTTTCGCTATCATCACTCTCACTTCCTTGGTGTTTAGACTTATCGTCCATATCCCAGATCTGTGACAAGCTCATCAACTCTCCACTGTTGATATTGTCATATTCTTCTGGATCTTCGTCCATCCCCACATCAAAATCGCTCTCATCAGACTCCTGGGAATTCTTTTTCTTCTTCTTAGACAGCATTTCTTCCCAATCATCATCAGAACCCAAGGCTTCGTCACTATCGATATCTTCGTCGTCGTCTGATGCTACTTCGCCGGTCATGTATTTTGCATATTCATTATCGTCCGAGTTTTCTCCCAGTTCATCAAATGATTGGTTCTCATCATCTTCGGCAATATCAAACGCATTCAAAGCTCGATTGTTAGATCGAGCTCTACTCTGTCTACTTTTCCCTTTTATTGCCATGATTGTATGTGGGTTGAAATTTTTTTGAGCCTCATGGAAAAATAAAAAAAAAATTGGGAACATCGGATATCCGCTCCGATCCGACGTGCGGCTTCGGTTGTCCACTATTAAGTAAAGAAGACATGATCCTAGGGGTAGTGTTCTTCTTTTTTAAAAAAGAAGCAAAAACAGTCGGTAGAATGACATTGTTAATTAGAATGGACTACAAAATTCATTTTAGCTACTTTTGTCACCACTCATCTTCTGCAAATTGATTCATGATTGCACCGAACCGTGAGTTCATTGTGCTTTCGATCGAATCCAGCCTACTTTTTATCGATTCTATATCGTCGGGTGAGAATCCCCCAGTTGATTTGGCTCGAATATTATTATTGTGACAGCCCTTCAAGGTTTCAGGAGCGGCAAGCTTATAAGCATGAGAAGCCTGTTTACTTTCTCTAAACGCTTGTGCAATTATGACTTACGCCTTCCCTGTAGGGTCGTCAGACCCACTGTTATCAGTCGCAGATGTGCCTTCACAGTAATCTATACGATTTCGTTTGCTAACTCTGAGCTGTTCCGTCTCGCGAGTTTCTGCTTTCCTCTTTTCGTTTGCTACCATTTCAGTGATATTGTGGTGTAAAAGGAAAAAAAAGATTGTTCACCCCCAAAGACGCGTCACTAGTGACTGACGTGGTTCAACTTTCAACTTCCATTTCAGGCTGTTCTGTGCTTGCTCTGAACATGATTTCTTAGTTTTTTATTGGAGCGAACAGTCCTAATTTGAACTGAACTGACCTGAGGGCTGTTGCGAAATAAATTTCAACCAGGTCAGTTCAGCCGAATGTGTGCAGCACATGCAATCGTTCCGCCGATCAAAAAGCGGTGTTCCATGCGGCTCAGACTCAATTGAAATTTTGTTACAATGCAAAGTTTATTTTGTAGTACTAAGTTCATAATAGTCATTAAATAAAAGCTCTAGTGGTCTCCATAGGAACTGATTGAAATTCCATGGAAAATGATGATTTAGGGTTTGCGGCGGCGGAAGGATGAGCACGTGACTGTTGTTGCTGTTGATCCTGATCAGCTGGAGTGCAAGGTGGAGTAATATAACCTTCACTTCGTTTGACCGAACTAGGAACTTGGATGTGCAAGTCATTCTTCATTTGTGAATATGCTGGAGATTGATATGGAGTAGTGGCTGCAGTAGTAGAGCCAGTTGTGCAATTTGGTGATGCAGTTGATAGTGGAGGTGGAGTAGGTGGGAATGCCATTGATTGTTGGTCTTGTCTTGCGACGTAATTGTGGACAACCATTGCGACTTGTCCATAACTGTTTCGTGAATACTTTTTTGTAAGAGTCTTTGATGGAGATTTGATGCAAGTATTCAATAGGTTAATGCATTGAACTTCACGTTGACTGATGTTTGAAGGAATTGTTGGATAATGACCCATGATGATCATTGCTAATGTACAAGCAGAGTATGCTAAGATTGAAGGTTGAACACCGATGAAAGTACGCTGATAGAGTGCTAGTTCGCACAAGAATCGCGCGATATGAAATTCTTGGTTGCTGGTTGAAGTACCAAGGCACATTTGCATGAAGGATTCCACGGTTGGATGACCCACCTGCCAGTTCAAGGTATTCAACAGGTGAATTTCCATCTGAACAAACATATCAGCACTGTAAACTCCATTGCAAAGATGTTCCAAGTCTTTCAAGGTAGGAGTTCGAGCTTTGTCTTCATATTTTGCTGCAATCCATAATGCAGTGCAGCCAACTAGTTGAAAATGTTTTTTATACACGACTCTTGTGGAACAGTATCTATCAATCAAGTTAATGGTCAAAAACAAAGCTTCAGGCTTTAGACCAAAACTTTGATGAGATTCAATCAAGAAATCTAGTAAATGAGGACGCATGAACCACTCTAGTTCAGGCTGGGTGTCAATAATGGAAGCATTGGCTGATGTCAATTCTTCCATATCTTTCATATGCTTAATAATGTCATCTCTATATTCAATTTCAACTCGTCGTGATACTTCTTTTTCAATTGCTGCTAATCGTGGGTCGACATGTCTTCTGGATCGATGATGCTTTGAGGATGGCATTTGTAGCTAAAATATTAGGGTATGAATATGAACGTTGTTGGTTTGTTGGTTTGATGCAAAATATATTCGAATGGTTAGTAAAGTTCTTGATTAATGATAGTGAATAATGTCGACAGTTAAAGTAAAAAACGATAGACAAAAAAAAATAAGAACAGAAATCGAAGAATAATAGGTCTATATAAACCATCAATATAGACATTGGCTAAAAAAAGAAATAAAAATAAGCATACCACTATTGAGATGGGGGAGAGGGGAGAGGAGGTTTCAATACCATACCATACCAAAAACACCAAACACGCCAAATAATTTCATCCATTCTTCATCATCAAAAATCATCAATTTTCGAATCAAGGTAAAACGTAAAAAGCAATACCACTAGTTAAAATTAACAAACGCGGTGCGGGAGTGTTGTGCGAATGCATATCTTTGCAGATTCGGTACAAACCAAGGAGAGGTCTGGGCAGGCATACCACCGTTATTGATATTTCTTTTACGTGCCTGTTGCCACTGAACAGGTAGTTTTCTGTGGGTGTATGCAAAGGGGGAGACACATCCAGTGCCGAACTGGGGTGTTAGGGAATTTTCTACCTCCTTCGTGTTCCTGCTTGTCTCTCTCTGTAGAGCTGATCGTGACCAATAAATCCGATGGATTGTTGCGGTACGCGCAGCGCGCCAGATCTGTGTGTTGTCATGGGCAACGCCGCATTTTTGACTGCGGCTTTTGTACAATAATAAGACTTGACTTGAAACTCACGTATTTTATGTAGGTTTATTTTTGGATATTTAGGCTTATAGATAGATAGATCAATTGTTAGCTTGCTAGATAGTTATACGTCCATCGAGACCCACACACACCCAAAACACAAACGCGCCGCCGAAGGAGGGTTGGCGTATACCATCGTTTGGTAAACAGCAAGCCACTGCCTGGTCACTGGTCACTCTCTACTAACCACTAGCCATCTTTCGGAAATGGAGTCGGAATGCACGGTTACTATCTCAGTTCTGCTGTGACGGAGACGAGGATGTGTGCCGATCGATTCTGTAGCAATGAATACTTGGGTGATGGTAAGCTGGAGAGCTGGTAGTTGAAGGAGTCACATTTAACAGGTCAATCAATCAATCAATTAAATCTGACAGGCAAGATGTATATGGCATAGAAGGAGTTTGTTATATAATTTATGTAGATGGAAAGAACATGGTGTTACAGAACAAAACAGTCTATAAGTAGATGATCGTAATGTATGCAGGTCAGAAATCGATGATTGATTTCGAGATCAATTATTATAACCTGGATCAGGCAATCGTTACTAACAAATTAGGAAATCTCACTCAACAGTATATAGCCCAAAAAGTGAAACTGAGAATAAGGCTGTCAGAAGCCACCTGGGCACGCGTTCTTGTGCAATTGAGTTATGACGATAGTCACTGGAACGCAAGGGAATTAAGACAAGGAAGTGGTAAACCCACATGTTCATATATCGATAATTTTTCCTTCCTTCCATACATCCGTGCCCGTGCCCGTGTCATCGTGGGTGGGCCCGTGGGATCATAGAACCAATTGGCCATCACTGGTACTAATATTCATGGACATAATTCAAAACTAGATATAAACTACAAACGGATCGAGGCAGTGAATATGTAGTCTATATGATACGCCTCCCCCCACAAACGTAATGATATAATATAAACAACTGTTGGTATTTCCTCGTTTGGAGAATGCTCACAATGAGAAACAACAACCTGAAACACGACCATACGCCCGCCCACTTGTGGGAGCCGACCCAAAATGAATCGATGGACCAAACCAATGAATGACGGATGATCTTCAGGAAACTCTAATTGGATGAAGGTAGCTGAGTAGGGGGATGCGTGTTCGGTACTATACTAGAGTAAATGCCGTCATTCGGGCTACCAACGTAGCGCTACGCTACTATGCTAAGAATGCTAGGGGAAGACACCACCGAAGGTACTCTAAAGAATGAAGGATGATACTGATTAGGCAACCAAGCTTCTACATCTGTCAAGCTTTATTCCCCTTTCAGTTGAATTGTTGAATATTCCTTGTTTTATGCAAATTACCTTCTCCAAACTCCTGCATGGGATTTGGAAGGGTTGATATAGGATTCGAAGACGCGATTTCCTGTTTCAGCACACGGGTCCTTCTATGGAAGGGTCACCGAGATCCGAACCTGCTGACACATTGATTGATTGATTGTTTCTCAACGATCCTTGCAAAAAGTTCCTACATTGATGACAAGAACAACCTACGATCCATTACATATGTTAATTTATTTAGACATTGTACTGTAGATGTAGAATTTTAGCCATCTCAGGGGGTACCTGGTATTTTGTTCTGTCTGTCGCCGTCGCGATCGCGAAATTTTGTTCCGTTCCGATTCTCCCAATGACCGCGTCGTTTGTTTACAATTCGATAATTCGACACCCCAACACCAAGCCATGGTTTGGCCATTATCTCGTAGTGATGAAGAACATGAAGCTGACGTGTCTGTAGCTACTAAGGATGCATGGAGTATGTTGTTCTTGTTGTGTTGAAGTACCCTAAAATTGCTAACCTAGCTTGTTGCGATAGAAAACATCCCTCCGACCCCAGGAGCAGCATCTTGGGCTATCAAGGCCATTCCTACCATTTTCTGGGGGACTCCGAAACCTAAAGAGAACGACAGCGTTTTCAAGGACATTACAAACAGTATAGATGAAGCTCGACGTAATGGACCTCCTTCTACGCCGAAAGAAAAGTATTCAAATACCCATAACGGAAAATCGATTCTAAAAACCCCAGGCACTGCGGGCCCGGCTAAGAATGTATCGTTTGCGCATTTCGAACATCATGAATCGGATCTATCCATGTCTCCATCAGTGCGCAAATCTTCATCAAAAATTGATCGAATCAGATCAGGTCTTCCTGCCAATTTTCCGGGCAAATTCCCTAGTCCATGGACCCCGAAAGTAGACAGCAATTTTCACTATCCAGAAGAGGACGAGGAGGTTACAACTGAAGACCATGAAGACCAGAACGATGATGGAATAGGCCACGAGCAAGCCACCGTAGAGACGATCATATCACTTATTGAAGAGAACAATAAAAAGCTAGAGCAGCTCAATAACAATAGTAGTAATTCTGTCTCAGACTCAGCCGTACCGAGTGCGGCTGCCGCGACAGCAACAACAACGTTTGGCAGTGACAGGAATTACGAACAGCTACTAGACGAGTTGAGGCAGCAGAACAACTATGCTATGGATTATGCTAAATTAAGAGATCAGGAGGTTGTGAAATTTCGTGCAGAGCTGGCGGAACTGACAGAAAAATACACGGCACTGCTAAAGGACTATGAGTCGAAAGTGGGTTACCGTGATGTAGGCAGTCCGGCAAATGAGTCTGTGTTACGACAATTGGAGGACGCAGAGACTGTGATTCTGAGCCAAAAGGAAGAAATGAACGTGCTACAAGAGCAGATGGACAGTTTGAAGACAGAAAACCAAGACTTGAAAACTGAATATCACAAACTAAGCGAAGCAAATGCTGAGTTGGAGACGGAGAATACCATCCAAAAGAACCACAACTCAGATTCCACCAGGCTAAGGCAATCAATTAATGAGCTAAATACCAAAATACATGACTTGGAACGGGAGAACAGTGAATTGCGTTCCAGACAAGCAAACGGAAGTGCAACAGAACAGCGAATCTCTTCCTTGCAAGACGAGTATAAGCGGAGAGAGAATGCTGTCATGTCAGAACGGGACACACTTCGAGCTGAGGTTGATCGTCTGAAAAGCGACCTTGCCACAGCCCATGCCACTAATTCTGCCCAGTTGGAGCAGATGCAGCGGCTTGATCAGCAGCATGGGGTCAAAATGTCTGATCAGCAGGAACATGCGAAGACGCTATCGCGCAAGCTCCATGAAAAAGACTCTCAGATTTCTCGAACAGAACATGAGCTGGAGGGTATTCAGAGGGAAAATGAGACACTCAAGCGAGAGCTGGCTGAGAGCCAACGAACTGTTGCCCTGCTTCAAGAAAGCAAGCAGCAGTTGTCGTCTACTGTCGACCAATTGAAGCAGTTTTCGGCTTCTCAACCTCTACCAGCTCGACAATTCTCACCCAAACCAAAATCATTCAACTCGCATCGAACATCAATGTTCGCCAAACCTCCATCGCATACGACTGAAAGCCTTCAGCAACCTGAAACCAAATCTGCAACAAGAATTGAGCCGTCTCCCGTCTCCTCCACCTCTTCTGCTGTGAAGGAGAAAGAGTATTTATACAAGACCTACCCTCAGGGACCACCACCCTCTAGTAACGCTGGGCTATTTGATGACATTGCCAATGAATTTGATTCGTCGTACATGCCGCAGATATTTACAAAGCCCGCTCCACCCGCTGCTGCACCTGCACCGCCGGTAGCGCCAACCAATCACGAGGTAATGTCGCCAGTTGATGTAAGCCGATACGATGTAACGATGAAGGATCCATCAATGTCCATCTCACAGTCCAGCTTTGAGATCCTAGGGGATGTGAGCAAGGCTGAGGCAGCCAAACAGCGACTGAAGGGCGATCGAATCAACCGGTCGTTGGAGAGGATACACGCCCGTAGAGAGAAGTCCAGCCGAGGTAGCTCGAAGAGCGCCAGTCTGCTCAGTTAACACTCCAAGAGCCGCGTGCGGCTCACACAGGTTTTTGCCTCTTTTTTGGAAAAAAGAGGTCGTACCCCTACCGGCGGTGTTCTTCTTTTTTAGAAAAGAAGCAAAAACAGTAGAATTAAATATATTATTACTATTACTATTACTATCACTACTAGTCTAGTTACCAGAACTTGCTGGCAATCACCAACAGAATTAGAATAATCAAGACTGCGATGATGGCCACAGTGATGATACGGTTTGTTGCCATCCTCCGAGACATACCCCGTAGGGTTCGTATGCTTCGGTCGACAAATCCATCTGCCTCCATCAACGTGTTTCTAGAATTGAGAATTTGCTCTCGTTGACCTCTCAAGTCACTCAAAATGTTAGCACCCACATGCTCAGTTTCATTGGCAATTCGTTGAGAGTTCTGTAATCGTTGGGATGACCTTTCTAAGCTGGCTTGTCCCCCAAGCAACTGTTGCCTTTGGTCTAATGCAATATCGTCTGTAGATTCACTGGTCCGTCCCTTGTCGCCAAACAACGCATTTCGGTCAGCGTTTTCCTCTACTTGTCTTAAATTTCGTTTCGCATTGTCTACATTTGTTCGATATTCTCGCAATCTGCTGTTGAATTTGCCTCGCGAAGAAGATGCAATGTTCTGTACCTCAATAGATAATTGGTCAAGCTAGCGAAACAAACAAAACACCGTTAGTTCAAACTCCCCAAAAAACACTACTTACAATTTCGTATGCTTCATCGATAGCTCGTTCTACAGCTTTCACAGACACTTTTCGTTGTTCTATCCAACGCATGCATGCATGTTAGTGCTTGTTCAACAGAGAGGGGGGACTTACCAGTAGACAATTTAGGCAGTTCTTCCAGCTTCTGCTGGATTTCGGAGTATGCCATCTGATAATCAGACTCATAGTTTGCGAATAGCTGTGTGCCCTGGTCGTCAGACATTTTGTATAGTGTTGTTTAAACGTTGAGGTTCACAATGACAATGGCCAGGTCTAGATAGCAGTAAATGACCCAGCCTCCCAATCGGCCCGCACCCACCGGTGGCGTTCGTGCGGCTCAGCGTGCGCGGGCCCGCCATCTCCGCCATGCGGCGGAGCCGCACCAGTGTTTTTGCTTCTTTTTTAAAAAAGAAGAACACTACCGTAGAGTGACATGGTGGGGTTCGTCTAGGGGCGATCTTCTTTTTTAAAAAAGAAGCAAAAACAGTGCCTACGGCGACGCCTGCCGTGGCGGTCGGAGGTGGTCCCGGCAGCGTCGGGATCGGGGCTGTCCGTTGGCTGTTGACTCGGTGACAGAACCGGTCCAGGCTAGTCCAGCTTATGAGAACTCCGCTATTTGAAATTTTCATCCTCCAGTCGTAACGGTTTTCGGTTTTCACACACTTACTTTTGCCTTCTTCCTTTTGTATAACACACACTATACACTACACATCATGAAGTGGTTGCAGAGCTCGCTTAGAATGGCGCCTCGAGTGCGTCTGTCGTCGGGGTTGCTATCCTCAGCAGCAAGAACAAATACTAGTGTATTACGATTCCGAGCATTTTCCACCAGCAACATTATGAACCATGGACATATCAAAAAGCCTAACCCTGGAGAGGAATTGCATGTAACATTTATTACCAAAGAAGGCGAGCAGATACCAGTTGAAGTTGCAGAAGGAGATAATTTATTAGATATCGCACAGGCCCATAATTTGGATATGGAAGGCGCATGTGGCGGCTCGTGCGCATGCTCGACTTGCCATGTTATTGTAGACCCAGAGTTTTACGATAAGATGGAAGAACCGGATGATGATGAAAATGATATGTTAGATCTAGCATTTGGCTTGACTGAGACCTCTCGTCTAGGTTGCCAGGTTCCGATGACTAAGGAACTCGACGGCCTAAGAGTGGCTCTACCAGCCATGACACGAAACT
Organism: Blastobotrys proliferans; assembly: GCA_003707485.3. NCBI lineage: Eukaryota > Fungi > Ascomycota > Dipodascomycetes > Dipodascales > Trichomonascaceae > Blastobotrys > Blastobotrys proliferans. The sequence goes on from PPJI03000069.1 coordinate 32,465, forward strand.
TACAGGCAAGTGATTTTGAAAAGAAATAGATTGATTTTTTTATGTACAGAATAATGATTGTGAATTTTCCTCCTTGTCTACTCAGATTCAAGATGGTTTTCTTCGGCTTTTAGTGTACTGGCTCTTCTCTTTGGAGTGGGGATAGTTATTTTGATTTGAAGTGGTTTGCCTCATCTTCGAACCAATTTACTTACTTACTCACTCTTATTTGGAGTCGGGGTTACGATTGTGACTTACCTCCTGATGTAAGCAGATTTAAGAAGCCTTCCTTGCATATCGTATCATCTTGCTCTTTCTATGGTGCCCGAACATCTGTGATCTTTTATTTACCTCAGTCAGTTATTTTTAATAGAATTAGATTATTTATGTACAGAATAATAATGTTATTAAGCTCCTGATCTAGTCCGATTTGAGAAAGCTCCATTGGATCTTTAAGGACCCGTTCTTGAAAATAGTCCGAACAATTGGTTCAATCAGCTACAAGAACCTTTCCTTGGACATTTCATTGAGCTGATCGTCCATTTGAAATTAGACTAATAGTTGTCTATCTATTTACCGCCAGATCTAATCAGATCCAAGAAGCTTTCTTTGGACATTTCATTAACTTGTTCTTCTTTTTTAGTGGCTCCCAGAACCTTTTCTTTGCTCTGCTTAGCTTCGGTATTCTGAGTTCCTAAAATAGCATTAAATAGTCGTACTACACCCCGTTTTGCTGTCTGTTTCATCTGTCTTTCATATTCAAGCTCTGCTGCTGCGTTCTCACCCTTTGGAAGAATATCCTTCACACGATCTTTGTCCTTGAGTTCCTTCTTTTCTGCCGTTAGAGCTCGCTTAGCTTTGGCTTCCAGTTTAGACGCTTCCAATTCTTTGGCGGTTTTCTTGGATCGAGCAAGAATTGGGTTGGCCCGATCATGAGCTTTGACTTTTGATCCCAGAATTGCTGAAATGGCTGTTGAGAATGATTCATTCTGCGTACGTTTTCCTATTTTCATTCAGGTTAGTCATGCATCATTGCCTACTAAAATAACTTACGCTTTTGTCCTGCCTGTTGATCAGCTTCTTCTTCAGATTCAGCTTCCTCTTCTTCGTCGTCGTCGCTATCAGCTATTAGCTCATCTAGTATTGCAAAACATTAACAGTTAGTATTCTCCATCGACTGAGGTCCCATTATCTATAATTTATTGCATACCATCTTCAATTTCAGCATCACTGATATCACTTCCTTCGTCGCTAACTGATTGTTCGTTATCATCACTGGAATCCTCCTCTTTTTGTTGTTGTTCAACTTCACCAGAACTTTCTGAAGATCCGGAATCACTTTCTGATTCTTCTTTTTCTACCTTACGGCGTTTTACTATCTGCTTTTTACTCATATTGAACGTTATCTTTAATAGTGGTTGATTAGCAGTGGAAAATTTGGTTCACAAAAAAAAAAAAATTCCCATGCCCTCGACGCGGCTCACAATGTTGCCATGGAAACGAAAAATGTCACGTGCGATGCGCCCTGAGATTCTCTTCGCGTAGTCGTCATGTAAACAAAACCCAAATAAACAACAGAGCCGTTTCAAAAGTTGAGCAGCTATTCTCTAACTGTTGACAACACCGTGAAAATCAATGAATGACGAAAATATCGATCCTCATCAACCATCTAGGATACCCCAACCAGCATCAAAATTAGTTCCTCCAACGCATATTCGAAAATCGTTGGAGGAACGACCTAATGAGGGTTCAAATGTTATGATGCCTCCTCCTGCTCCTAGAACGAAACCTAGTGGCACCAATACAACTGTTGGAAGGTCAAAAATTCAATTAAGTGGGTTGGCTCCGTCTCAGATGAATTCATCTCGACGTGTAGTTAGGGGCACTGGGCTGCCCAGACCCAATTCTGCTCATAGCATGCGACCTAACAGCAGTCAAGGTATCATGAGAAATAGAAGTGACAGTGATTGTAGCACCAAATCAACTGAGGACAGCGACGAAAGAATTCAAATGCTGACTAGCGTGCTGAGTCAGAAATCCGAGGAGAGGGAACGGTTCCTTCTTCAGGAAACACGACGACTGCAGAACCAAATTAACGAATGGGATTTAGAAAAAAAGAAGCTTAACGATACAATAGAAGATCTAGATCAAAAGATACGGGAAGAACGGGATCAGTATAATGCCCAACTCGCTAAAACACACGAGACTCTCCAAAAGACACATGACAATTATCGCGAAAAGATGAACAAGCTGGAGGAGAAAGTGTACGAGTTGACGCAGGAGAAGATGGAAAACCAGGGCAAGCTAAATTTAGAGCTGTCCAACAAGACCATCGAGCTGCAGGAACAAATGAGGCTCAAATTGGAAGACGAAAGAGCTGCTGTGAAGCAGAAACTGGCTAACGAATTCCAATCTGATTTGGACAGAAAGGACCGAGAAATAGGATTCGTAAAAGAGCGTGCCGAGGAAGAGGCTCGCTCCCTTCAACAGAAGCACCATGAAGAAATCCAGAAGCTTTGGGCTCAGTTTGAACAGGATAAGAAATCTCAACAGGACACCTACTGGAAAGAGGTTCAGCGAGTCCAAGACGAGGCCCGTCAAACACAATTAGATGACCGTAATAAGTATGACCAGTACGCCAACGACCTAAAGACTTCGCTGGACGGGGAACTGTCCAAGCAGAAAGAGCTTGTGAAACAACTAGAATATAAACATACCCAAGAAAGGAAACGATTTAACGACGAAATTGAAAATGAAATGAAAAAATCAAAGACTTTACAGCAACAGGTTTATGAGTTGCGAGAACAGTTGGAGTCGGAACAACATGAGACTTCCACTTTGCGAAAGGCTCTTGCTGAGGTTTCGGAATCCTCCAACTCCATTGAATCTGTAGCAAAGAGCCAGCAGACCCAGATTGACGAGCTGCAGTATCAATTAGAATCTCAGAAACAAAAAGCTTCCGAGGCACGGCACATTGCACAACAAGCAAATGAAGAACGAGATATTGCCATGGCCAAGTTGCTTCGAGAGGAAATACACAGACGAAAGCTGCACAACCAAGTACAGGAACTCAAAGGCAACATTCGTGTTTTCTGTCGAGTTCGGCCGGTGCTACCTCACGAGCGGGACAATGCTGGTGCGGCTCAGATAGAATTCCCGGATCTAGAAGAAGGAGGACAAGAAATTGCACTCACTGGAACTGTTCCCAGCATGAATGGCTCTCCAACAACAAAACTACATACATTCCAGTTTGACAAAGTGTTCAATCCGAATTGTAACAATCTAGAGGTGTTTGAAGAGATATCCCAGCTAGTTCAGTCAGCTTTGGATGGCTACAATGTTTGTATATTTGCTTATGGCCAGACTGGATCTGGCAAAACCCATACCATGTCAGCTGAAGATGACGGTATGATCCCACGTGCAGTGAATCAAATCTTCCAAACTGCAGAGTCCATGAAGGAACGAGGATGGGAATATGAACTGGAAGGTCAGTTTTTGGAAATTTATAACGAAAACTTGAACGACTTGCTAGGCAAATCTGACATGCTGGACCAAACAAAACTAGAGATCCGCCATGACCAGCAGAACCACAAAACCACTGTCACTGACCTGACAACCGTGAAACTGACTTCGCCAGAGCAAGTGCATAAAGTTTTGCAAAAGGCACTGAAGAACCGAAGCGTGGCTGCCACCAAGGTTAATGAAAGATCCTCACGATCCCATAGCGTATTTATGCTAAAGATCCGTGGAAGCAACAGTGTTACGGGCAAAGTACACGAAGGTACTTTAAATTTGATTGATCTGGCTGGTTCAGAACGTCTATCACAATCTCAAGTAAAGGGCGACCGATTGAAGGAAACACAAGCTATCAACAAAAGTCTCAGTGCACTTGGTGATGTTATTTATTCATTAGGCAACTCCAAAGAAGGTTCCCACGTACCCTATCGAAATTCCAAGCTGACATATTTACTGCAATATTCGCTTAGTGGAAACTCAAAGACGTTAATGTTTGTCAATGTCTCACCGCTGGAGCCTCACGTCAACGAGACCGTCAGCTCTTTGCGATTTGCAACCAAAGTTAACAATACTAAGATTAAAAAATAAATGCATTTCTATATGTACACATAGTTTATCGTTTTTCTGGTAATTCAGGGATGTATTCATTCTTAGCAACGACTTCCCCTTCCAATTGGCCAGCTACTTGACCTCGTCTCATTTCATCGCTACTACCATCGTCATTCTCTGGCAATAAATATTCCTTCAGTTCTCCTGATTGCTGCAGTGCAACCCAGGTGTCTGGGTAGTTTTCAATGGCCCATTCTTTTACCTGTTCCTTTCGGTTAGAAACCATTGTCCAATTGTAGAGTTGTTTGATAGTTTCTTTATCTGGGCTCAGCCCATAGGTTTCATGCATGTCCCTTGCGATGTGCAACGCACGCATATAGTATCCGTGATAGCAGTTTGCGACCAAGTACTGTCTTAAATTGTCCAGTGTTGGCGCTAATCCATACTGGTTACCCATTGTCAACCAAAACTGTTCAACTTGTTGAATTGACTCTCGAGTTAGGTGTTTGATCATGATCGTAACAGTGTCATTGTCAACACCCTTACCCTTTGGAAAGGATGAAACCTGTGTCCACATATCGACAACTTTATCGTGGTCCTGCAAATCACAGTATGCTCCCATGATCGAATTCATGATAGGCATCTCTGCCTCATTGGCAAGATCCATCTTGAAATATAAATGCAACTCAAGTACCCCTTCTTCGTACAACGTTCGTCCAAATTCGTTAAATAACATAATATACATTTCTTTTGTTGGTGGGCATTCGCCATGCTTCTGATATCGTGTTCTCATGGAACGGAAGATCTTCAATGCAGCATCTGGTCGTTGAAGGTAGCAAAATCGTTTCATGACCGGGAAATATGAATCTGCTGGAAGCACAATGAATCGACACATGATACCATAGATGTACCACGAATCATTGTAATCTTCGCACTTCATGATAAATTCCATAACGTTTTTGTAGATGTCAGGAACCTCCCATGCAGGTATAGATGCAGTGGACTCAGCTTTCCCTGCACCAAACTCATCCTGCAAGAACATACCGGCGTCCCCAACGCAACCATGGTCCAAAAACATTTTGAGAATTGCTGCCTGAGCTTCGTATCCTACTGTATCAACAAACATTTTTATCTTTTTGAATGTCTGAAAGGTATCAAGAACGTCAGCTTCAGGTGCCATGGCCACCAGCAGTTTATTTAACTCCTTGATGCCAGAGTCATGGCCCTTCCAGTTGCACCCTTCATTTAAGCTCTTTTGGAAAAGTTTAGATGCCTGGTCGTGGTCATTGTTGCCTAAACATCGCTGAATTAACACCGCAAAGCAGTCTACATTGGTGTCAATGTGAATTGTTTTGAACCACTGCATTATGCTCTTCACAAATTCACCGTCCCTATTGCCAGCAGCTTTGATGACACCCGTTAGAGTAGCCTCATCAGCGTGGTAGAAATGTTGATCCCCCAATTCATTCATTCTTGTAATCAGTGTCTGCAGTTCTTCGAATGTGCCTTTGGATGCAATCCATTGGGCCAGTACATCCCACGTCTCCTTGACATACTCAGTTTCAGGAAACTCTTGAATCAGATTATACATTTTTTGGCCAAATTCGTAGTCTCCATCAAAGACTGCGAAACTTGACAATAGCAGCTCATAAAACTGCATCGCTGCCTCGGGATCTTTAATTCTGAGCTTATCGAATCTCTTTTGGACAATTTGTTCAAGAACAGCCTTTCCAGTTTCATTGTCATTTAAAGTTAAACAACTGTCCAGCAGTACAATAACTGTCTTGACAGTTGCCGAATGCTGGACCTTATTTAAGGGAATCAAATCGGATATCGAGCCTTCTCCCTTAGCCATCACCATGTCCGCTTTAACCATGATTGCTTCATTCCAAGTAGTGGATCTAATTGTTCGTTTTGATAGCAACAGTTTCAGAAATTCGTCATCCAACAAATAATTATATGGAGCAAATAACTGCAAGCACTTTGATATATCATCGTCGTTTGCTTTGGGTATGCAGATTTCCAACAGCTTCAACGATTCGTCGTGCTTGCCCTGCGCTCTCAAGAATCGCATGAAAAGTGCTGAATTTTCAAAATCCGGTCGTTCTTTCAGCAGCGTTGAAAACAGTTTGATGATAGTCGAGCACTGTGTGATCAGTTTAGGATCGTTTCCAGCCAATGCTTTGAATAATTTATCACTTTCATCCAAGCTCAACTTGACCAAACTATTCGCCATTTCCACCATGGGTATATATTGCACAGGTATCAGGTTATCCGGCGAATCTTCAATCAGTCTCATTAGAATTTCTTTGACATTCCCGTATTGACCATCCTTGCGGACCAAACTCTCCTTTAAACTTCGAGCCGTGTGATCCCATATCTCTGATTTCGACTCTTCTGACGTCCATTCCTGCTTCTTGAATAGCTTGGGAACCCATAAACTATTTTGCCTCGTCGAATATGACGCACTGGAACTCAAGAAACCTTTAGATAGCCGGGATCTAGCCACTACTCTCCTCACCAACGTCCTCGTTATCATAGTTCTTGTGGGGGCGTGGTGAAAATTTTGTGTGGTCGTCGGTGGGTGGTGCGATGAGGCTCAAAGTGTTTTTTGTGCTGTCGCGACACCGAGCAAGCATGTGAGCCGCACCAAGTCTCAAATGTAGCTGTAGCTCGATATTAGCTTTGAAAAAAAGATAGTGTTTTCTGCTTTATTGAAAATATCTAAACTCCACATTACTGAATTTGCTGCTTACTCGGTTTTATCAGGAATGGCCAGACAAAATGGAGCATTGCCCTGCAAACAACATCGAGTGCTAATGAGCCGCATATTATCTTAGGTTCAATATTTGTTATGAAAGTCAAACCTGCAGGTGCAGAAGCATCTTGAAGCTGTGAACCGCCGTCATTGCTTGATTGCAGAATCTTGCCTTATCCTACTGAAGCCAAAGTCGAATGCTTTGACCACTTTCTTGCCTCTACTACGTGATCTCAGTCTCATGAAATTAGATGATCTCAAATCACCGTGTAGAACTCCATAATTCTTCAGCAAAGATCTCTCACACGCTTCGTATTCCTTCTCGGATGCTTCTTCACCCTCCAACAGTTCAATTCCCAAGTAATAGTATCCACAGCCCTTGATAGTTATCATGCCATATTCTAACAGACGCGGCCATAATTCTGCCTTGCTGCTTATTGACATCAGGTGCTTGTAGATCATTATCTCGTTGAAAAAGAGCTGCTCGGCTTCACCATCTGGAAGCAGTGCCTTTGCAACAAATGTCTGACCGGAATTGACATGATCTGCTGAAATTTTGTAGACCTCAGTGTAGACCACAGAGGATTGGTCATTACAAACTTCTTGCAACACTTCATGGACTACGAAGTCATCGAGATTTCTCTGTGTCCAGTTGGTGCCAAATTCTTCTGCAAGACGTTGACGGTGGTGCTCCACTTTGTGAGCTTCGTAGTAACGTGCACACTGGTCATACACTCGATTCACGCGTTGATGAATTTCTCGCCGCAATTCAATATCTCGATATGCAGGTCGGTCTGTTCTCACTTTAAGGGAGTTGCTATACTCATCCAGATATTCACTTAATCCATCGACCTTTTCAAACAACTGGTTTGCAATCGCACAAAATATGGCATACATATAATTACCATCCTCCCAATGTGCACAATAGACTCGGTTATATTTCACCTTGACCTTTCGTCGATCTCGGAGGCCAATATCAAGATTTTCAATGTCACCCCCGTCAAATGACATTAAGAAAATGCCCGCACCATCAAAGACAGCCATGACCTCGCACTTATTCATCATCACTTCTTGAAATGCTTGGTCAACGGTTGTGTAAAATCTTTTACGGGCTGTTTTTACATTTCCAGTTACGGTTCGTCGTGGCGGCCGAATACGATTGTAGATTTCCAGATCATTCGTGCCAGGTCGACAATACTGCCTGCTCTTTGAATGAAATCCAGGCGTTACTTTGTGAGCAGCATTCTTCACAACTGCTGTGACTAAACTATACCTATCAGATTGACCGCCACCACTGTTGAAGTCTATGAAGAAATTGCATCCCGCAGAGCATGTGACGGGCGGAACTCGATGGCTAGCTTGCTGATATGGGTACAACCTGTCGTGTTCGGGGTATTCGATGCTAGCACCACCAGCACATTCGTAGCGAATGCCTAGTCCTCCAAAGCTCTGCAATGCCGTAAGTCGTTTATAAAAAGCTTCAACCGTGATGCCAAAATTATCGAGATATCGTTGGATCCACCTCCCGTTGGTGATTTCAACAGGTGTGTCGGGTCTATATAGTTTAGCAAAAGCGTTGACAGCAAGCACTACATCTTCCTCTGTGCTTGAGCGAATCAAACATCGTAATCCTTTCTCGCTAACTAAATCATGGCTCTGAAATCCCCATTGATCATTGAACGGCGGAATTGAGTGAGCTAGCGGGGGGGAAATGTATCCTTGAACCGACTGTAGACTTACTGGGGTACCGTAGCTTCATCTGTAGTTCACCCCAGAGAGTACTGATAGTCTCTGGGCTATAAGTGGTCTTATATGATAACAGCTTGGGGTCCTCATAGTTTCGTCTACATAAAACGAACGCTTTTTCACCGAGCTCTTCGTTCATGAAGAATTGCTTCAGCATATGGACATATCGATCAACCTTTGCGTCATCCATGTTCCAACGAAGTGGACAAGAGAGAGGGAGGATTAACAATGAGAATGAGACTCAAGAAGAATACGAGGAAACCTTCTGGAATAGATTAAAGCTAAGTGAAAAGAGAGCAATGAGGCTTGAGAAGAACACGAGGGCAAACCTTATTTGAGACATTGTAGCCTCACAGCCGGTTATGATGGAGCCCAATGGCAGGTCTACTGTATTGTCTACGTTTTCTAATTTCCAAAGCGTTCTTCTTAAAAATAGAAGCAAAAACAGTAGTCGCTAGAAGCCAAATAGGCACCCAGCCCTTCGACTGGTGTTGTGTTTCCATGCAGTCCTCCGGTCCTCAGGAAGTTCTACTGTCAAAAATACGCTCTGACATAGGCAGCGAATCAACAGACACCAACATCAATCGCTATCGTCGTTCTCAACGATTTCGATTCCTGTCTTGTGGATGCTTGACTGTCATGGTGTTGCGCGGCTGTGAAATATTTTTTTTTTGTTTTGTTGTGTGCCACCGTCCTCGCCGCAGCTCTTCGACATGGACGACAAACCAAAGCAAGAGCAATGCGCGTTTTGCGATAAAACAGCCTCGTACACTTGTCCAAAATGCTCTCAATTCTATTGCTCTTTGAAATGCTACAAATCTGAAGCGCATGGTGAATGCTCCGAAACGTTTTACCAGCAGAATGTACAGGATAATTTACCAACCACAAGCACCAAGGATGAGCAGAGGCATTTAGTTGAAGTGCTAGAAAAGTTCAATATGAATAATGGGACTAATACTGGTTGGAGGTATGAACTGCCTGAAAGTCTGGCCGAAAAGAAGCAACAAATTCAGGATGAATGGGATGATGAGCTAAACGAGGAAGAAATCGCCGAGCTGGAACAAATGGTGGATGAATCAACTGTTGAAGAGCTATGGGAGATGCTTACAGAAGAGGAAAAGAAAGAATTCAAGCATATGATAGCTAAAAACGAAAATGTTTGATTGACTTGGTTATAACTGTTGATACGAATACTTTGGTTGGCACAGCAGCACTCCAGAAGAGCTAGGGGTGCAATCGCATCTTGACGATGTCATGAGCCAGCACGAATAAAGTCTGGGTGACGAAAATACCAAGCGAGCTAAGCATTGTCCAAATGAGCGGTTTGAATTGATATTTGTTGAAACTGGCAATGAATGTCTGGGGCCAGGAATTCTATCTTCTGTTTCATTGAGCATATGCCAACTCTACGTTATTCATCCAGCCATTGTCCAACCGTTGCGCCTTCGAATGATGAATTGTTTTTCAGAATCTTTCTTGTTCGATCGTACTGAAGCCAAAGTCTAATGCTTTGACCACTTTCTTGCCTCTGCCTGTGCTTTCAATCTCGTGAAATTAGGTGATCTCAAACCGCCGTGTATTACTCCATATTTCTTTCGCAAGGATCCAGCACATGATTTGTATTCCTTTTCAGACGCTTCTTCACCCTCCAACAGCCCCAAGTAATAGTATCCACAGCCCTTGATAGTTATCATGCCATATTCAAGTAAATGGGGCCATAGTTCCACCTTGCTGCTTATTGACATCAAGTGCTTGTAGATCATTACCTCGTTGAAAAAGAGCTGCTCGGCTTCACCGACTGGAAGCAGTGCCTTTGCAACGGATGCCTGACCGGAATTGACTTAATTTGCTGAAATTTTGTAGACAACAGTGGGCTGTTCATCAGTGTCTTTTTGCACTTCATGGACTTCGAAGTAATCGAGATTTCTCTGTGTCCATTTGGTGTCAAATTCTTCTTCAAGACGACGGCGTTGGCGGTCCTTCTTATGCGCTTCGTGGTAACGTGCAAACTGGTCATACACTCGATTTGTTCGCTGATGAATTTCCCGCTGCAATGTAATATCTTGATATGCTGGTGGGTTTCTTCCTCCTCTAATGGCGTTGCTGTACTGAAGCAGATAGTTGTTTAATCCTTCGACCTTTACGAACAACTGATTGGCAATAGCACAAAACAGGGCATACAAATAATTGCCATCCTCCCAATGTGCACAGTAGACCCTGTTGTATTTTACCTTTCGTTGATCTCGGAGGCCAATATCCATATTTTCAATTTCATTTACCTTTTTCGGGCCCTTGTCACGTTGCTGGATACTGGTTCTTGTGGGGGCCGATTACGATTGAAGATTTCTCGATCATTCGTCCGAGGTCGACAATATTTCCGGCCCTTTGAATGACATCCAGGCGTCACTTTATGGGAAGCAGACTTTAGCTCCATTGTGACAAGGCTGGTCCTATCAGCTCGACCGTTATTTCTGTTAAAACCTATAAAGAAATTGCAGTCCGGACAGGTTGTGCGTGGCAAAACTCGATACACAGCTTGCTGATCTGGATACGACCTGTCGTGTGCGGAGAAGTCAATGCTAGCAGCACCATCCCCGTAAAGCCCTTAGCCCTCCAAAGTTCTGCAGTGACGTAAGTTCTCGATAAAAAACTCTCGCGACCGAAACAATCGTGATAACCTTGGATTGATCGTTTCTCTCCGGTGATCCGAATAGGTTGTTCAGCTATATATCGTCGAGCAAAAACCCTGATAGCACGCACCACATCTTCCTCTTTGCTGTAACAAATCAACTTCCGTATTCCACCCTCACTAACCAACGGCTCGCTCTGATATCCCTTTGACCATCGAACTGTTCAAATGAGTGAGAAACCGCAGGGAAATGTCCCATTAAACCTATTGTAGAATCGGAGGGGGGGGGGGGGGTGATATGCCAGGTCCATCTGTAGTTCGCCCCAAAGACTATTAATAGCTGCTGGCTCGTAAGCGATCCTATTCGGCAACAGCCTGGGGTCCTCATTCTCTCCAATCTAAAATGAATGCTTTGCCACGATGCACTGGGTTCACGAGGGCCCGCTTCAGTTGACTGATATAATAATCAACCTTAGCATCGTCCATCGTGGAAGAATAGGTCAGAACTGTGTATCTGGGGAGAATGAGAGAGAGCAGGACTTGATTATGGAGAGCAGTGTTTATACTGAGTAAGTGGGTCAACGGTCCAAGTGAAAGAGTATTGTTCTGTTTCAACAGTTCAGAGTAAGATGGTAATAGAGTTGTAGCACCTAGGCTCCCTACCGTTCGGCGCAATGCAATGAAACATTTCCCAGGGGCGCAGATAACAGCGAGCCTCACGATGATCTTCAACAGTAACACCCACTAGTGCAAAGGAGAATTGGTAAATGTACCCTTTCTCTTAACTACTTTCATGCTGGTGAATTGCGATTGGAGTTCCCTAGAGCAGTCTGCTCTTCTATTTCGTGATATATATCATCAAACTCAGACACTGTTCGGATTAGTTATGAATCAACTCTAACAGACTACCCATGGCTCGTCAAGCCTCGGCAAACCTTTTCCAGGTCACTAATAGCTTACCAAACTGGTAACTAGCGCACTGCTTTCATTCATTTAGACGGAGTAAGGTGTTGTTCCCACAGATGTAATGATGGTATGGGATTTATGACAACTTGTCTCGCACCAGTGGCATGGAAGGTTATATATATGTCCCGTCCTTCGCTTTTCTCAACCTTACGTTCATTTTATTCGCGATGGCGGCTCAGAGGCACAAATGCTAGTATTTACATAGAGTCTGGACTACAAAATGAGGCATGAGACTTGGACAAGCTACGCATGGGCGACAAGCGTAGTCAAAGTTCGTCGCAAGGTAAATATTCGTTGTAGAATACAGAAAAAGATACTGACTAGAATTCAAGCATTTGAGCTTTTGTCGCACTGCGCCTGCAGGCACTGTTTTTGCTTCTTTTTTAAAAAAGAAGAACACTTTGAAATTCCAGAAAAAGAAGCAAAAAGCGGTACACCTGGGGCATATTCCATTTATTACTGCTTTTGCTTCCTTCTTGAAGCGAACTGTTATTATTGTAGCACTTGACAGTAAACAGGTTAGAGGCTAGTTGCTATTAAAAAATACAGCTAATTATTAGGCGAGATCAACTCGTTAATCAAACTATCCAGCTCTGGGGTGACCGCGTAGTCAGCACCTTCCTCGGGTGCTTCTTGCATGGCCACATCGTAATCATCATCCACAAGTACCACATCCTGTAGTCTGTAAGTAGGCCCAGTCATTTCCACAAAGCAAGTTGGCGAACTCTGTAGCACATCAGACACGTCCTCAGCTGTCAAAATCTCGTCTTCACCAGGTTGTTTTCGTAGTTTTACTCGATTAACAACTTGTTGAACCAAATCTTTCAAGAAGCACTCTAATCCTGTGATCATTAGCTCTGAAACTTGGTTGCCAACCCCATTTAGCAAGCCATGTTCCAGCGAGATACCTAATAATCGCAGATTCAGCGAATCAATATCTGGAAGTTCGTAAGATTCCGTAGATAATGGAGCCTCGTATGCGTGTAAGATATCCTGAGTCCAGTTGACTGGCTGTGCTGTAGTGGTGGTCTGTGATGAAACCTGAGGAGAAGATGATGCATTGTTTTGATTTTGAGAAGGAGATGCTTGTACCGACGGGGATGATGCTGGTTGGTTGTTCTGTTGCTGTTTTTTATCTTTATCTGATACATAAGGCAAACGAGGAAGCATTGCCTGTCTGGTTTGGACCACTGATGACGTTTGGGTAGGTCGTGGCGGCTGTTGCTTTCCCTGATCCTTACCAATAGCTTTAATTCGTTTTCGTTCTCTTACCGTTAGTTGCATGATATCCTCTTTAATCTTTGACAATTGCGTATCACCTTTAACATTTCTCGGTGAATCACTATTCTTCTTGGACCATCCACTAAGGACTCCATTCTCGTTCTGGGGAGCATCCCTCAAGGCATTAGCCAGATTTGCTAATAAAAACTGATTATGCATGTGAATTAAATTTTTATCCAGAATTTCGTCCAATTCCTGCTGAAATTCCATTCTCGTTAGTTTACCTAAAACAGATGACATCAATTGTTAGTGAAACGCGCTACTTTTTCAGCGGATCATACCAATTAAAAAATTCGTTACGGTATCTCTATATCTATCCCAATTCGAACCCAACAATTTCTGGAACTCGGACATCATTCCATCAATCTCAATTCGTTTACCATTGTTATTCAAAAATCGCTGCTGCTTAGTGGGGGTATTAAAACTGGAAGCGGCCGTAGCTGCGTTGCCATTTCCTATGATATTCGGAGCAATTGTTGCTTGTTGTGGAGTATGCTGTTGTTGCTGCTGGGGCTGAATGGTTTGAGGAGGTTCACTGCCTCGGCCCCCGCCACCACCACCGCCAGATGGTGCTTTTGATCCATTAATTATCGACGCCGGCGTCGCGGTCTCCACACTTGCCATCGTGTTTTGAGCTTATATATATCTTGATATTGCGATGATAATATGCCGATTTGAGTGTAAATGTTAGGAGGATGAGTTTTTTTGGAGTTGGGACATTGTGTATTGTGCCCTGGTTGTCGGGCGCGGTGCGGCGCGGATTACAAGCCTCACAATTTGGCATTTGCGGGGAGGATAGTGCGACTGCGGTGGCTTTCTTCTTTTTTTAAAAAAAGAAGCAAAAAACAGTAGAGCGTGTTGGAATTGGACTGAATCCCGTGCTAGTTGCTGATGCGACTGTTTTTTGCTTCGTTTTTTAAAAAAAGAAGAACACCATTGCTTCAATGACTAAGCACCGCGCCCGAAAATGACTAAGCAGCTTGCGTCTATTCTTCTACTGTACATGGTTTATTTAGGCTACTTATGATGGGCTACATGGCGACCTGTCTGGTTGGTCTTGACCGAGACGCCCTTTTCGTGGTCAGATAGTCGCCAGAACTCGGGGTCATCGAACCTTGGTTCATCTGGCGGAAGGTTGTACATGGTACCGGCGCTTAGCACAGACTTACGCACCGAAGACGCTACTTGAGACCGCAGAGCCTGGGCCTCTGGACCAGACTTTAGGTCCTCTGGGATATCATCCGAGCTGGGGTATGCCAGGGTCATGTCCAGCCATTGCTGTCTATAGTTTTTGATCATTAGGTCGTCCACTGGTTCGCCAACGTTGTATGCTACACGCTTACCGAAGCGAGGAATAAAGCTGGGGTCGTCCTCCGGCATTGCCTTCTCGAGACCATGGGTGAAGATTGGCAATACAATTGGGGGTCGTGTCGCCTCGAGGATTAGTCTGCTAACACCCCAATGGAAGTATCGCAGCGTGTTGTTGTGCGGGTGTTCGGGTTGATGGACCACCCCCTCTGGAAACATATGGATCCAGTTTGTCGTGGGCGTAGAGATATCTCGTTGGTTTCCCACTGTGTAATGTGATGCTTCAGGTGACAGCAGCTGGATTGCTGCGTCGATGGAACCTTGAAAGATGCCAGGTCCGAATCGTTTCGTCGACAGGACTTGGCCGAGAGAGAAGAATGTAGCGAGATAGGGATTCTTGAAGCAGATATTTTCCGCTCCAAGTGTCCATCTCATATGCTTTGGGTATAGTAAATGTTCCCACGGTAGCATCCCCCAGCAAAGAGGTTCGTCGAGCACTGACGTGTGGTTCATGACTGTAATTAGCCCACGATTCTCCAGCCTGCTGGTCCGATAAGCCTCGTGAAAATTATCGAGATTGGTTACTTCGGGTTTAAACCCATTGTTCAGCAAACTACGCGCAAACCAGCCTACAGATGCAAATGCCAGGTTTCTCCCCAGCCGTTTCAGGGGATTGTTGGCCTGGTACGATTGTAGAAATTCCTGTCCCCGTTTGGAGACCTCACGAAACGACATGTGGTTGTGAAAAAAATTGGTCTGGTCTGGTATGGGTCCGACCGACCGCGACGTATGTCGATGTCGACAGTAGACGACGGACGATGATCTTTGTCCCAGACTAACAGAAAATTTACCTGCAACTGTCAACTACACAACACACATAGAATGGAAAAGTTCAGCAAATGGAGAGATCCTGGAACGGGAATTGCGCCCTTTCTGCCAGCTGCGAACGGTTATTCTGGTAAATCAGGTGCTGTCATTGCGGCGGAAACAGTGTTTTCAGTGACCAGTGTATTCATCAAACTACCCCTGGTAGTAGCAGTGGCTCTAGTCCATCTGGCTCTGTGCTGGTCGCCGATAGGACAATATACCCTGCGGCTTCTTATGTTCGTTAGCGGGATCTGGACGGTAAAGCTGATAGAAGACCGGAAGAATGCCACAAGACCTCGACCGGGCGACGTGATAGTGTCAAATCATACTTCGCCCTTGGATCCGTTGGTGTATGCAACAATGTTTAAATCAGTTTTTTTGCTACCCAATGAGAAGGGAAATGGATTTGCCCAAGTGTCTGCTCTAGGGGCAATGCTCAATGCATTGGATTTCCCTAAACAGCGACAGCCCGAGCCGTTTGAAAAACTTGTTAAAAGGGCTAAAGACTGTGGGGCAGTAGTTGTCCTCTTTGGCGAAGGCATGACCTCAAACGGTAGGGGTTTGCTCTCTGTAGCTAAAATACCAGCCTCGACGGTCTCTAGCATATTCTACCCGGCTGCAGTTAAGTACACACCGGTAACTGTCATCACGGCCACCCCTACGTACTTTATCGTATGGCTATGGAGACTACTAGGTATTTTTGCGGGTGTTACAGTTAACGTAAAGGTTGGAATCCGTGTAGCAGGAACAGGAGATGATGTATCAGTTAGCAATGAAATCGCCGAGGGCATCAGTCGAGCTGGGCGACTGCGACGGGTTGGAGACTATCTCGACTCAGAATCCAAGCGGGAGTTCGTAGTAGCATGGAATAGATACCATAGATAAACAAATTGTTTTGTTGTACTGAGGTGATGTCTTCTATTTTTAAAAAAAGAAGCAAAAAACAGTAGACGATGGGTTTGGACAGGATAACTAAAAGTACTGTATGTTTGTAGCTATTAAGAATATGCTTTCAGAGCGGAATTGAACGAGTCGTCGATCTGCTTAGCCACCTGCTGTGCCGGTTTGGCATAGGCATCACTTAAGTGCTTCTCAATTGAAGTACTCAAATCTTTGGTCTTTGATTGCAATGTTTCCAGATCGTGCTTGACCAAGAAACTGGCACTGATGAAGTCCAAAATAGCCTTGTCAAATTCGGGCTTTTTCTTGACAATCGAGGTCAATGTGGAATTGACTAAAGGCACCATATTCAATGTAACTTCTGCCACTTGGGTCGACGAAGTATCGTCAAATTTGGGGCATGAATTGAGCTTGTCGGTAGCAATGTCGATAGCCTTACCAACCTGGTCGTTATTCTTTTGAATGCTCAACAACTTACCAAGGTCCAGCAAACTTGCCTCGAACCCGTCAACTGCTTGTTTGGTTGTATTCATATGGTTGATAATGCCCTTAAGGTCACCGACGACAGTGGAGGCACAATCACTAGCACTAGATGAGCCTGATGTTTCTGCTGGTGCCGGGGCAGCAATTGCAGCTGTTGAAAGTGCTAAAACTGTAGCTAAACTGGAGAATTTCATTTTACGAATTTTAGTTTCTTGAGAGTAGCTACGGACGACGTTTTTACTCATATTTATACCTGGAAGCGCAATTGCCGAAAGAAGGCCCATGTGAAGTACGGAGATAATTTCTGTGCACCCTTTGAGGGAGTAGCCATATGTAAATATCGGTTGTTTGCGGGGTACTAATTGCCAAACTAGACCGTTTATGGTGATCATTTACCGATCGTCTGCAGGTAGACGTCTTCTTTTTTAAAACAAGAAGCAAAAAACAGTGGACGTTCGTTGGGTTCCTAGGTTCAGACTGTTTTTGCTTCTTTTTCAAAAAAGAAGAAGACACCATCTCAAGTATGTCATCTGCCAAGTAGGGCCCTTCGGTACCTGAATAGAGCCATGCTCTCCATACTTGTTATCGTGCAGAAATCACATTTGTATGTTCAGGGGTGGGGTTCCACAACACAACTTTGAAACATAACTATACCACCAGCAGCTAAGCAATGATCGTCGCCATAACCCACAAAGTGAGGGGTTGGCAGACGACAGATTAAACGGCAAAACGGGGACCTGGGATTTTGAGAATACTGGGAACCGTAGCAGCCATCATGCAAGCGACATAATAATAACAATAACCAAAGTTTCAATGACATGTGAAACAATCTGAGATCTGAGATGAAATGTTAAAAAATAATCGTGATAAAAGTACTATGTGCAGACTATTTAATATATGCTTATTCACCTGCTTATAGCAACAAGGCTACAGCACCGATAACAGCAACAGCACCTGGAACCTTCAAGGCAGATGCACCGTTGAATTCGGCGTTTTCGGCAGAGTTGGAGGTGGCAGATGAGTTGGATGAACCAGCGGCACTAGTGGCAGCACCAGAACCAGAACCGGAAGAACCAGAACCAGCAGCAGAAGTACCAGTGGCTACAGCACTGGATGCACCACCAGCTGAAGTACCGTTAGAAACACCAGCAGAGGTAGTGACAGCAGCAGAGCCAGAAGCAGAAGCAGAGCCAGAGCCAGAGGCAGTAGAAGCAGCAGAAGTAGAGTTACCAGCAGCAGATGATGAGTCTACCTTGTTCTTCTTGTTATTGTTGGAGTTGGAGCAGCTCAGTTCATACAATTGCTTGCCTTCGGAGTCTAGAACACCGAAAGATGGGTTTGGAGTACCTGGCAAAGCATCTTGAAGAGTGTACCAGTACAAGTCGTAGCCCTTAGAAAGCAAGTCGCATCCAACTTCTTCCCAGTAGGTTTTTGCGTTTTCTACACTTGGGACACCCTTGTTTTCGGTCTTACCAGAGACTGGCCAACCAGTTTCAGTGATGACAACGTTCTTACCCTTGGCAGCACTCTTGGTCTTGTCCAAAGCATCGTACAACAATCCTTTGGCATCAGAGATATCGTTATCCATGGTGTTTTGGAAGTATGGGTAAGCGTCGAAACCCAAGAAGTCGAGTTCGTCAATAAGAGCAGCGTTGGATCCGTTAACCCAAGCGGTCCAGGTATCGACGTGACCAATTGGAACATCCTTCAATGGAGAATCCTTCAAGATATCCTTGGTCTTCTTGACGTAGTTGATCAATACATCTGGACCTACACCAATACCAGCGTTGGCTTGGACACCCATAACGGAGTCTCGATAAAGATCTTCACTACCAATGCAAATACCGGTCACCTTACCGTCTAGCTTGTCACCATAAGTGTTGATGGTGTTTCGCAAAGCAGCCAATTCGTTTTCGAACTGTGCGTCACCAGCAGAGGCCCACAAGGTGAATTGCATGGTGGTGTCTTTGGCGAGAGCAGCTGGAATAGCAGCCATTGGGGTATCTTTAGTTCCTGCTTGAATCATAGTGTATAATCGGGCACTGTTCCATCCCTTGACACCTTTGAGGTTTTTGGCGTTGTCGAACATTTTTTCAAATTGTTCTTGAGAGATTGGTGCACCATTGGTATCAACATTACCATAGTTGAAGCCCATAATGCTGGCAGAAGCTGAACCAGCTGCTACGGCGGCGATAGTTGCTACGTCTGATACTTTCATTTTTTTAGCGAGTGACTGAAGAATAGAAAGGAAAAGAAAATTAAGAAAACGAAGGGCAAGTGGTCAGTTATATAGAAAAAAAATATTCCCTCTTGTAACTGTCTCAAAAAAAAATGAGCGAATGGATTTTTGTGGGTAGTATGATTTTGTAGATGTCTAAGATTTGTGTATCTATATATATGAAAATCTTGTTCCAGCTTCCAGGAGTGTGCCAAATACAGTACGTTGATACGAACCCAAATAGATCCATGGGTGCTGTGCCCCCCAAGCCAAAACAAACCTGAACAAAAGCCAGATTTGGGGCGGATACTGAGCGTCGCCCATGACTACCGTCCAATCCCTGCGCGCGCGAGCACCAAAATTGGTTAGGTCCAATACTCGATTAGGCTTAAAAACCGGCTGTTGTTGCAGAGATCGGCTCCGCGCAGCCGACTGCCGCCGACTGCGTGAACCTGCGCGCGCTCTGCGGACCACCTAAAAATAGCCCTTCGATAATAATCGTATCGTTGATGAGAATGTGGCATTGATCTATCGTAATTGATCGAGTTGTACAAATAATTAACGATAAACAAATGCTTAGTGGGTCGCGGGTGACAAACAAGTCAAGCTTTTTGTGTTTGCTGCATGTTTAGCGTGTTGTGTGTAGTTGCGAGCTGAGATGGATGCTGTTTTTGGAGAGTGACAACCGGATAACCGAGACGCTCCGTAGGGAATCTGGAGTGCCAAAACAGGATCAGAATCAGGTTTACAGCCTTAATCTGGAGGTGGTGGATTGAAAATTTTCACCGTACATGCACCGAAAATATCCAATTTTGGAAATGAAAACAGCTTTTTCTCCAGCTTCTTCTCCTTCATACCCGGAAAGGTTATCTGCATGCTCTGAGCTATAGTAGCAAAATAATATACAAGAGATGCAAACTGATGCATCGTAATGTGCAATGCTATCCCTATAATTCCTAAAATTAGCGCTTATCATGATCCTTCATTATGGCGGTATTGCGATGCGGCTGCTTGGTAGTTGATAGTTGATACCCTGTTTGTTGTGCAGATTATGAGACCAACCCACGTCGTCCCTTCATGTCTCAACAGCCTCCTGTGTCGATAGCAATCAAAGGGAGCATTTCAAGGGGTATTGATGGTTTTGACAGTGTTATTTAGGGTTATTTTTGTCTCCTGACTATGAGATTGTTTTTGTTTACAACCTAGAATGGCTCTGCCTCCACCTTGTAGTCGGATCGTTCCGAGATGAATATCTGTCGATCAAGATGCATTTTTTCAATAACCTCGATGTGGGGATTAAATTTGTTTGTTTTTACATGTCTACTTATCTATGCTCAATACAGTCACCAATCTCAATCATCTTGTCTTCTAGAGCGCGGGTCATCTTGGCCACTACCCCAGCATAGTCGGGATCGTGGTAGAGATTGAACAGCTCCAATGGGTCCTCTTGGCAATCATAGAGCTCCCATTCTCTATCCTGGCCACCCTGATTGGTTCCCTCAAGTCCGTAGCCCTCGTTGTACCAGTATATGAGCTTGTATCGTTGGTCCCGGATACCGTAGTGGGCATAGGCGTTGTGAATGTCATCTCGATGCATCCAGTACCGATGGTATGCCAGTTGTGGCCAGTCTGACGGGGTATTTCCTCTCAGTAATGACCTGAAACTGGTTCCCTGCATGTAGTTTGGTACACGCTCTCGTGCATAATCCAAAAAGGTAGGGGCAAAATCAACGTTGGAGATAATGTCGTTGCAGACAGTCTTTGGTGCTATCTCTCGTGGGTAACGGATCATGAATGGCATTTGGAACGATTCTTCGTACATGAACCGCTTGTCGAACCAGCCGTGGTCGCCAAGGAAGAAGCCCTGATCCGAGGTATAGATCACAATAGTGTCCTTTGCCAAATTGTTTTCATCCAAGTAGTCTAGCATTCGCCCCATGTTATCGTCAATAGATTGAATCGTTCGCAGATAGCGCTGCATATACCGCTGGTACTTGAAATGACGCAGTTCATCATTCGTCTTAAAAGTGAATACTTCCCCAGTATCCTTGCCAATCAGCTTCAACTTGGATACATCGTCAGGGTTAGGAACCTTACGCTGGCCCATGTACAACAACTCACCTA
The DNA here is from genome assembly GCA_003707485.3 of Blastobotrys proliferans. Lineage (NCBI taxonomy): Eukaryota > Fungi > Ascomycota > Dipodascomycetes > Dipodascales > Trichomonascaceae > Blastobotrys > Blastobotrys proliferans. The sequence goes on from PPJI03000069.1 coordinate 53,789, forward strand.
CTTCTGACCCTCCATCCGGCTGGACAAGACCCAAATCATAGTAAGTCATGTCGGTATCCACCTTCATCTTAGCCTCTTTTGCAGCTTTCACTCGGTTTTTGTAGTCTTCGTTGTAAGTCGCTGGAACTTTGATTTCGTCCTTGTACAAGTCTTTATGCTTAGGGTCGCATTCCCACGCTCGATGGGGTGCCTTGTGGTGGCACATGATGAAGAAAGGCTTAGATTCATCCCGGTTCTTGACAAAGTCCAGGGTCTTATCGGTAATGATGTCGGTAGCATATCCTGGTACTCTTTTGGTACCATCAGGCTCAATGAATTCGGGATCAAAATAGTCACCTTGGCCAGGTACTACCGACCAATAATCAAAGCCGGTTGGTTCATGCTCAACACCCTCACCCAAGTGCCACTTACCAATCATGGCAGTTTGATAACCCGACTGTCTCAGGTGCTTGGCCACATTGGGTATCCGTTTGTTGATTTTGCTAAACAAAGTGTACACCGCGTTGACATGATTGTAGGTGCCTGTCAAGATACTTGCACGGCTAGGTGTGCAAATCGAATTGGTAACATAGCAGTGGTTGAACAGCATTCCCTCATTGGCCAGTCTGTCAAGATTAGGGGTGTGGTTGATGCCATGACCATAGCAGCTAATGGCTTTAGCTGCGTGGTCATCAGCCATTACGAAGATGATATTTGGTCTGTCGATTTGGGTCATTGATCGACTTATTGAGAAAAAAAAATAATGCTTTCAGGAAGTATACTTGCTCCAGTATATATATTCTTTTCAGCAGTTCAACGTAGGGCATGTTTTAGAGCTCGGACCGAGTTGAACACAGCCGCATCTTGTGAGGCATGGCGTAATTTGCGCTAGAATCTGCGTCATGCGTCTCAGATGCATACCCCGCAGGGAGGTCAGTTTGATCGAATTTATAAGGCACAGAGCTCGCTCCGACTTCAACAAAATCACACAGATGGAAAAAGCGGAAACTAGGCGAACAGTAAAAAGGGCATGCGATGCTTGTCGTTTGCGCAAGGTTAAATGTTCGGGATCTGGCAGCAGTGGCGACTCGAGCAAGTGTTTGCAGTGCGCTCAATCTGAGTTGGACTGCATTTACAGCGCTCGCTCCAAGTCGCTTGCTGGAAATAAAGCTACCAGGTCTAATATTAAACGGGGAAGGGTGATCTCATTGTATAAACAGGGCACAGTGATGGAGGTTGGTGGTCTGTTGGATCCAAAGTTAAAGTCTGTCACAGCAGAGGCCATTTTTCTGGCACAGCATTACCCATTCGTCATTGATTCGCAATACAATGAGCAGTTTTTCCTTGATTTAATGCCATACTATGTTGAGACGGTATACCCTGGGTCACCAATCTTCTCTCCGATAGAGTTGGACAAAATCATTCGCGAAATGGCCCATGACAGGATAAACGCTGCCTTGGTATACGTTATCGGTGCAATCACTATTGGGCTCACTTTGGCTAGCACAGAGTCGGTACCAAGTATGATAGAACAGGTCAGATTTCTGTCTTCGCGAGCCCTCGAACTTCGAGGGCCGTACAGACCCCATGATAACATCTCTCTGAAGTATATATTGGTATCTTTTTTCCTGCACATGTGTTTGGCATCACTCCAAGATCACGATGGAGCATGGTTTTACTTGCGAGAGGCAGCTACGCTGTTGCAATTGACAAGAATAAACGAAGACGTCATAAATAATGACAGCAAAACGGATACAGTCTCGAAGCAAATGAAGCAAATGTACTGGTGCGTTTATATCAATGAAAGATATCGAGCAATATATGACTATAGACATCCGATACTGAACCATCCGAAGTGGAGGTATCCTTATGAATTATTACCGGAGCACATTGAAGAATATACAAAAGCACATATAAGACTTTTTGAGTGGTACATTGATGACAGATTTATGAAAAATTGGCTACAAACATCCAAGAGCCCGCACCTGAGTATGGAATGGATATTGCGCATTAAGGAACAGCTCGACCAAAGTGATCCAGAGGATATGTCAGACCTACCGAAAGAAGAGTTTGAAGAAATGTACTATTTTGATATCGTGCTCACAAGGTGGTGGCTCCGCATATTACTTTGGAAAATAGCTACTTCAGGTGGTTATCTTGATGCGGATTCCAGTAGCGGCTGGCTCTATGTGGGTTACCCAATCACCATGGCACCCCGTCTACGACGGCTTATAGAGCAAACTCAATTGAGATCCATTGAAATGAGTTGTGGGTGTATTGTCAGAAAGCTGTACGAAGTAATATCTCCTCTGGCTGATTTGATTATAACTCTGCCAGTTGAATCACCAGATCAATTGCAAACGAACATAGGAGATGCAAAATTTTTGTTGAAGTTTCTGATGAAAAATCAACGCACGGGTCCTACAAGATGTAGTGTGTTTGAGCAAATGTTGAAACGTCTAGAAAACAAACATCCTAGCACATATTTTAATACTAACTAAACAAATCGATATTTAAACAATCACTTCTCTCACCATACAGCTTCATCATCTTTCTCACTGTTCTTGACATCCTCGGTGTTATAAACGTCAAGAACGGCAGACCTGAACTTTCTTGCGGAGATTTTCTTATCGAACAAGATATCAAGCTCTGCATAAGTTCTATTTTTTGACTCGGGCAGTCTGAAATACGCCCAAACAAACAGAATTACGTTCAAGCCTGCTGCTGGGAATGCTGCTTTGCCTTTCAAATTACCCTCTGACGGGTTAAGCATATATGGGCCACAGACAGTATTCAGAATCAAAAACACGTAGTACATTCCTCTCGCAATTGAAATAGTCTTTGTTCGTAGTTTTGAAGCGGAAATCTCTGAACAAATCACATATGGAACCGGTCCCACTGATAATCCATAGGCCGCAAACCAAACCAATAGCACTGCCGATTGAGCCCATGGCACTGCAGGACTTTTATCTCTACCAAATTCTAGGAAACCAACAATGAATAACAGTGGTGCCATGACACTGCATCCCCACAGATACACCGTTCTCCGTCCCACCCAAGTCAGCACAAACCAAGACGAAGAGGTACCAACAAACGCAATGGCAAATGCTCCCAAAGCAATAGCATATGCTTTCGATGGTTCCAGTCCTGCTAACTCAAAAAGATACGTATTGTAACTTTGTACTACAAATCCAACAAAACTTTGCGACACCCATACCACTGTTGCAATTTCCGTTCTTCTCAGATCGACTCCCTTGAAACAATCAAAGTATGATGTACCAACCTCCATTCGCTGTTCCAACAGATAGGTGTGATGTATCATGGCAACCATATCTTTGGACTGGACCGGATTATCTTTGCTACATAATCTTTCCAAAGATTTCTGGGCCTGATCATATTTACCTTTCCTAGTGAGCCACCATGGAGATGCTGGAGCAAATGAAATTGCAATAGCGAGGGGTAATGGCCAGGCCCACTGAATGGCAAAAGGAATCCTGTATGACCATTCTGTTTGGTTGTTGACTAGTCCACGCAAAACACCAGCTGCAATGAAGTGCCCAATAACCCAGTTGAGGTTGACATATGTCGCCATATATGCTCGTAATTTTGTAGGACAGCATTCCGCTGCATACAATGGAGCAATTGTGTTCATGATACCCCAAGGCAGACCACACAGTATTTCACCCACAAATAAGATTTGAACATTCGGGGCAAAAAATGAAATAAATATCAAACCATTCATTGCAATATGACTTAAAACTAGTAGAATTTTGTGGCCAAACATGTCGATCAGAAACCCGTTGAAGAATATCCCAATGACAACCCCGACTATGGCACCGGTACTCAGAGCCGTCTGCCAGTTTGCAGGAATCTCGTATGATCCGTCAGCCAATTGAACTCCATATTTTTTGGCAAATGTAGGATATGCATAGAAGGAACCAATCAATTGCATGTCATAGCTTTCCATAGTAGTACTCAATGTAATAACGACGGTCCAAACTATCGCCTTCCAATATGTTCGAAGACACTGAATTACAGTCATTTCATGCTCTACATCAGCGGCAAATTTGGCTCTATCAGTCATGTCCTGTTCAGAATCCCAGATCCCAAAAGGCTCATTTGCCGCAGCGGCATGCTCAGTGTGCTCGACTTCCTGCTTCAAATCCTTGACAGACATTATTGCTTAGAACTCTATAGAACACAAGATATCGGGTTTCATAGCGCCTCTTTATATAATTCGGAGTCAAATATATAGCCCAATGTTATTCTGTGGATACAATTTCAGCTCTCCCCGCACCCTGACTCGATGGAGGTTGGTTTGAGCTCGGTCCGAGCTCAGAATGCGGGGTAAAGAGCCAACCGGTTTTCCATGATGCCCTAATAACGTACACCTAAAGGGATCAGATTATTACACTTATCGAAAGTGAATCATGCAACTGATTCTACAAGTAACGCGTTGCCTACCAATGACTTCATTAGTGGCTATACGCGAGGAATCCTCCGTGGCCATGGCAACGGTACGTGCGGCTCACTTAGCTCCCTGTTATGCTTGTGCCTCCTTTCATTAAAAGACAAGGAAACGGCCAACCGGCAGAAACATTTAGTCCTTTTTAAAGAAACCGAAGTAAAAAGAGTTTATAGGCATAACAATGGGACGCAGGTTGCGTCGAGGGATTGCGGAGGCAGGGACGTTTCCCCGGGATCATCCCACTATAACTGATGCAACAATCCTCACACACTTTCTCAAATTTCCAATCAACCCAACCATGGCTTGCACATTTCGTAGCAGCCGGGAGGGGTAAAATTTGATACTTCTCAGTTCGCCAAGATCATCAAACTACTGTAACTCAAACACTTAAATGTCGGGTGGGAGTGATTAATATTAATACATAACAGCTTATTTATTATTAGCAGTGGCAGCGGCAGCCATAGCCTTTTTAGCCATTCTAGTGCCAAAGAACTTAACACAGAATGGATACAGCAGAAAATCGACAACAATCCATGCAATTAGAACTCCAAAATTCCTACCCATGTTCTTCTTGGTTGTGTCCGCAACCACCACTCTCAGTAGACCCAGCGAATTATAAATCGGGAAGCCATATCCGTATCTGTAGAAAGAAGGGGTTAATTCCAGTGCACTGAATGCTGGTGAAATGTTTGAAATAACCCAGAACAGAAGCCATATGGCTAACAGTGGTGGATAGATGGGTACAACCAGAAGCGAGATATTCTCGGTTGCCATACCCACTGCTATCATTGTCAGAAACAGGGTCATCCAAAAGACCAAAAACCCTGACTTTCCAAAGGTAATTGTCATATCAATTTGAAACGCAACTGAAACAAGTCCAATAATCAACGAAGCAAAGAAGTACGTCACAAGAGAAACGCCGATGCGATAAACCACGACACTTGATAGCTTAAGCTTGGGGCTAATTTTCGTGTGGCTCTCAACATAGAATGATGATGTGAAGAACGAAATGATAATAATATAGATAAGCCCGATTTGCAATGGTGCTATCAAAATGCTGTCGTTCATTTTTGATAGATTGATAATGTCAAACATGAACGGTTCAGATATCAATGACTGAGCATCTGTTATCACACTGTTTCGTTGTTCAGATGTGAGGTTGCCCAGCAATGATGAATAGAGGAGTCCTGATGAAGATTGAAATGCTGCCTGTGCTCGGAGAAGCTGTGGCTCAATCGTAGAAAACGTTGTCAGATCTCGTTCCTGTTCATAATAAACTTTGATCCTCCCAGATTTATTGAATGAGCTGTCTGCGCTGTGTAATGCTGTTGTCAGTGAGTCTGTTGTACCCGACTCTACCACAATTGCAATCCATGCATCCTCTTCTTTAACTGCCTTTTTAATGTCGTCGTCAGTGACACTTTTGTCGTCTTGAACAAGCCACGTCAATGAATTTTTTGGTAGTGTGCTGACCAAACTGTCCCCAATGGATGATTGATCCAAGTTATATACATATGCGTTCAGGTTGCCAAGCTTGGACTCCCTGTCGTAGTAAGCACCCCAATATATAGGCAGAATTATGAATAGACTGACAGCCAAGAACAACAAAGTCTTGGCTACAAACATGTAAACAAAATGTCTATCCGCCTTGAAATTGGGATCGAAGAAGCTCACTTTGGGTGGTCTTTGGGGAACCACGGCCCCAGTAGCAGTTGATTGGTTTCGTATTTCACTATCCTTTATTGAAATACTGGCCTTGTCTCCTTTTTCTACATCAGAGGCACTATATTCAATTCCCTCTGTGCTCTGGTTGGGGCTGGAATTGGCTTGCATCTCGTTGATTTGGTAGATTGATTTTCACAGACACAATTCTTTGCAAACCACGACATGTGAACGATATAAATATAACACACATCTCAACGTTCCATAGACTGTTTTGTATTACAAATACTAAAATTTTGATTTCTCGGCGTTAATTTTAGCTTACCAAATAATCATCTTTGTTTTGCCGTGCACATCGGCAAACTCCTGAAGAACCTTTCGGGTAGTTAGTGATAACGGCACGTTCTAGCCGTGTGTTCTTACGACAAAAGATTAGGTAAATCCCTGGAAAACGCGGCCTTAGGCGGGCATCATTGCTCGATGTCTCCCACCAGTCAGCTGCAAATCGGCTGTTGCTTATTCAGCACTTCATATTTTGGTGCGGCTTAATTCCGCAATTCCGCGCTTATTCATCTGGGCAAGCGCACTCCTCCGCAACTCCGCAAAAATGTATCAGGTTATGATCCGGAAAAAATATGGGCCATAGCATGTGCACCTGATGTTGGCTATGCGTCGTGCACCGCATGCTTTATCTTGCTTCATTTTTTCTAAAAAAGAAAGAAGAATTAACCTTGGAACCATAGGTCATATTTTAAATAAAGGGCCATGGAACACCGGTAGACGGTACGGGAGAACATGGCCATGTACGACCAAATAACCAGGCTTTTTGTTGTACAGTTTCATGGATAGTAAACAGTCTATAATTTCATTTCATGTTTCTTTCGTATATTTAAAAAGTTATAAAATCCCTATTCTAATGTGATGTTTGTCGGTTGGACGTCAAATGTGTCTGGAGGGTTCCTAGTTGTACCAGTCATTCTTTCCTTCACCTTGCTTGGAATCAAGCTCTTCAGATCGACTCTTTCCATTTGGAGAGTAGAATGGTCGTTCACCGATTCCGACAGTTCTGACACCCAATCGGTTTACATCACCCGGTAAGGTGAAAACATCTCGAGTAGCATTGTGATAGACAGATCGATTATCCCAAATTGCGACGTCATTCTTGCCCCACTTGTATCGTACACGAACTTCATGGTGTTGGAAGATCAAATCTTGAATATATTGTGAAATGATTCGTGACTCCTTGTCGGATACCTCATTGATATTGGTGTAATGTTCACCGACAGCGAAAATAGAATTCCAGCCAGAAACAGGGTTGGTTCGCACAATTGGATGTTTAGCAGTCAGTTCATCACCAATATTTTCTGGGGATCCTCGTGGCCCACTGTAGAAATCAAAGTCGTTCTTCTCAGAAGACTCTTTGAAGTAGGGTTGAGTATAGGTACCAGTTAGGCCCGACAAATAGTTTCGGAATGATTCTGACAACAAATCGTAAACAGCATAACCACTTGCCCACAGAGTATCACCACCTGCTGGAGGAGTGTCGACAATCTTCAAAATTGCGTAATCAGATGGAACAGGTTCAAATGTAATATCGGAGTGCCAGCCGTGAGTCTCACGGTTGTTTTGTCGTGGTCGAACTTTCCGGTCCTTGTAGATTTTGCTTGCCAATTTGGAAGAAATAATGGAAACTTCAGGATCAATTTCTTCAGTTCCATCCTTCAAGAATCCTCCTGCTGGTGCTGTTGGGTGGATATGCAAACCTGAAGACTTTGGCTTTCCAGTCACTCTTCCCAGTTCATCAGCAAGAATCTTTTGATCAGCAATTGAGATATCCTGGTCCTTGAAAAAAACGACTCCTCGCTGAGAGATAGTAATTGCCAAATCACGTAGTTGTTCTTTGTTTTTGACAATTTCAGACAGCTGAGCGTTGGCGTATTGTCTACCGATTACTGGTGTGACATCTTCGTACTCGTAGGCTTTATCCAAAGCACCTGTCTTTTCAAGTCCTCCGTTGAATTCAACAGCTGATTCATCAGTTGGCTTTTCAGCATATGGAGATGGGCCAGTATGAACTTTTGCGTTCTTTGTGAAGGCTTTCTTGTTCAAATAGGTTGGAGTTGGAGCTGGTTCTGGTATAGTCGTTGGAGCCATTGCTAAGGTTATTTGGTTTGTTGTGTAAGTTGATTGATTGATTGATCTGTTGAACCAAATAAACTGTGCAATCATTGTATCCTTTATATACGTTTTGTTGATACTCTTTATCGCCGAAATTGGTGTCAATTGCGTGATGTATTATCCATATTTGTAATCAGAAAGTATGGAATTGTGCAAAGCAATTAGCATATATGAGATAAATATTATTTTATTGACCTATTGGCTACTCCATTTGTATTTAGTATGACCGACAATAACCAGTGGAAACCAACGTCGAAAATGGCGTCATTATCGTTAGATAGACGACCAGAACAGCCAAGTCAACGTTGATTATGCAGAAAAATGTACATTTCGGACCGCGATAAGGCACGGTAAGCACATAAAAACTAGTAATTGATTTGCTAAGAGTCACCAGTGAACAATTATCGCAAATTTTGACCCATAGCTTAGCACCACACACAAGCAACGGCCATGCTGTACCCGGCTGGATGCTTGATTATCCACATACACATACCAGACTCCACATTTCCCTCAATTCCAAAAATCGCGTGATTCGAATGTCAAAAGGCCATTTTAGTGTTGTGGCGTTCAGTCTAACTCCACCCATCCTCAACTGAACAATTTTATTTCTTTCGGAAGGAGAACGCTCACCATTTTCAGGGCGACGGTACAAACAAAACGTGGAAATGGAACAAATATGATATAATGTATACAGGGCTCACTGTCTATTGTATACCTAATTTGTGGTTGCTAGCCAATTCAGGGTCAGGTCGGTGGTCAAAATTTGAGCCGCAATTTGCGTGACCAGATTACGTGATTGATGCCGCCACTGGTGAAAGTACGGCTGACAAAAATTAAGCCCACACAAAATGCACATTTATTTGGATCCCGAACAATCGTGATAGTTGCCTAAATTTCGCGTAGAATAATGGTCAAGACACGTGTTTTTGGGACATAATAGGCGCCGATTACCAACAGTGAATAAGAACTAATTTTGATAGATCAGTAGAAGGTATCTTCATCAACTTGCTCCATTCGAGTACTATGAGGTTCAGTTTTTCGGAGAAGGGCAGCCTTACAGAAAACAGAGACTGCCATATTTTTTAGGGCATCTTTATATTCGTCCCGTAGTCGCCAGATGCTTTTTTCTCTGTGGACTTGGTCCCAAACTTTGGCAGCTCGATCTGCATCATACTCGTCATTTGCAATGGGTAGTACACTGGACCCTAGGTAATCTGCACCGATACCCTTAACATATTGCCACTGTGCAATTGTTGCTGGGTAGGTGGCAAAAGTTGTCAAACTTTCATCTTTGATCATTTCTCCCATTACCAGGTCGACTGGATGATTAAGATCCAGGGTACTTCGTGCTAGCAGCTTTTCAGCACCAGATTGGCTGATTGCATATCCAGTTGTGCACACCAAGTCCCCGGACCTCCTAACCACCCTTTCACTATGCAATTCCTTGTCGAAATACTTGGCATCTTCTGGCGCTGAAGGATCTTTGTATACTACGAATTCATCCTTAAATTTTTCACCATCATGACAGGTGCCAAACGAAAGCATGTCCCAGTACTCGGATCCAAATGGATCGTCAGGATTTGGAACTATCACTCTATGGTCGAGTTCTTCCCTTAATCGGTGCAAGTTCTCTGCAACACGATGGTTAATCTCTTTGAGATTTACATCCCAGGTAGCATCCGCTTCCAGAACCAATAGCGTTTTCCAGTTATTGCGTAGCATCTTCTTCCACAGGTCTACATGGGATCTATAACAAGCTGCTTGTCTTATTGTCAATGGTTCTTTATCGTTGGAGGACGGTGGAAACCCGTATCCATCACCGCTGAAATCTTCTGGAGTAACTGCCACGAAACGTTCAACATCCAGTTCTGACCCTCTTGCCTGCAGAAACATCGTATCGTCCCTATCGTATCGAGTAGCAATATTGATATACACTATCTTTTCAAACCCTAGCGTGGAGTTCTTTGCATTTTTAAACGCATCTCGCCCTTTACTACTGCTATGCAGAACACTTAGTCTCTTGCCTGTCTTTGCTGTCTCCACACTATCATAATTCTTGCTGTTTGGACGATATGCGTAATCTAACGGTCGAGTAATACCTGCGGTAGCAATTACAGTTATTAACACGACCAATATTATCAGAATAGGCAGCGTTCGACGGGCTCGGGCCACCAACATCTTGAATGCGTAGACAAGTTTGATGAATCTACAAAAGTTTCAGATCTTTCTTTTGAAGTTAATTGTTTAGAGTTAATCTCTGTAGTCCTTGTTCATAATGTTTCATCTTTGTGTCAGTTTCTTTGTCTGGCAGCACGAGTAGATGGCATTACCGTTTGTCTGGATTTTGGATCGTGGGTGGGAGAAAACCGGAACCCCGTTAGTACCCTATAAGCCGACAAGCCATACCGCTAATGAGCCCGGCCTGACGGTCGGACCGGCACTCTAACCAGATGGAATATGTGCTCAAAGGCTTGTAGACATTTAATAAATTGATAGGCTAACTTAGTCTGGCGTCAAAAAGGCTCGGTGCTCACTCAAATGTGATCATGACCTAGAATTCGGAGGAAATTTGACAGTATTAGCGAAGTTTGTGATGAATACGCAAGCCAAGGTCACAGAGTGCACAGTAATACCCATGTTGATACCAACAAATGACAGATATCTTGATCGATATTTCAACAATGGGTACCTAGCTTCATGAGTGTTGTGTGCCGATGTGCTCCGCTAGAGCTATGCAAGCGAACAAAGATACCAACCAGCTGGGTCTTGGTGGGTTATTGTCGCGGGGCCGGCGATTTATTCATCGTTTCGCGGGAATCGATCAGCACATAGATAGACCGGGGATTGTTTAATGCTGATGACACCCTAGACTGGTGCACCATTCCAGGGAGCTAATTTAGAGCCAAAGAGAGACATAGTGCCGACTCTGTCGAAATCAGGTAACCGCTGTGATGAACAGCACAGCGTTTCAGCCGCATTGTCTTGAACTAAGTGTCCGGGCACCCAGAGAGACAATTCAGGGTACAAGCGGTGGTGGGCTGCTACAACGTCAAGGTTTTGGAAGCAAATAAAATGATGTGACCTATACAAACTTTTCATAGACAATGTTCAGGCGTCTATTTCATAGTATTGTCATGAGAACAGCTCACCATGGGCCAAAGAATGGACTGCACAAGGCAGCACGGAAAATGCATGCACAATATAATATGAAATAACGGAAAATGAGTATTTGTTCGGTATTTTCAGTCATTGTATATTGTTGAGCACATGCCGATTGAATGCAAATGCCGGTTTCGAGCCCATGATGCTCACTGTTTTTGTTTCTTTTTCTATAATAAAGAAGAAAACCCCTACAGGCAGCTTCCTCTTTCCAACAGCGGAGGCATTGGACATCCGCACGAAATAACAAGCTATAAACTGAATATATTAGAAATTAAAAGGAATATTTGGAAACTATTATGTGGCCCAATGAAACGGAATTAGTACTGTTCAAATTATGAAAACGAATTAATGAACGATCGAATGATAAAAAGATTTACCAGAAATCTTGTAAAGCAAATTAGACAGCCACTTGCCATGTTGCATAGGTACCCCATTTGTTTCTGACCTTGTAACCCATCTCTTGCATTCGTCGCTCTACGGTCCAATGCATTTTTGGCTCAACCTCTCTTACCACTCGATGCTGACCCTTGTTCAAACCAATAAACTTTTCCCACTTACCGGGTGTCCTTTCCGCTCGAAGCTTGACTGGCCAGAACTCGAGTACCCACCATCCTTTGGCTTGCTTTAACTGATCGTTAATATTTGCTCTAGAATCGAAATAATCCTCAACTTGTTCCGCAAGCAAGTCCTCTGTTTCCAAATTCGTTACCTGCTCTTGCTTGCTGAAGCCCAGTGCTGTTGATCGTCGATGAATAGGTGGAAGTGAGTTTTCAAAATATTTCTCGACCAACTGTGGTGGTGGGCCAACCTTTGGCTTCACAGGAGGCTTGTAAACTGGCCACAGATTGTGAACATCAAGCCCAGTCTCTGCTAATGCCGAAGTATCAAAGATAATACCGGTGTTACACTCAAAACACTGCCGGATCATCCACCGTAGTGGAATTCTGGCAAGCTTATGTCGCACCTCGTTGAGTTCAGCACCTCCACCAACATCTGCATGACATCCTGCAAACCATACCTCCAAGGCATCGGTAGCACGATGGTGTTGCTCAACCGCCTTGCCTCTCTTCTTTGGCTTCTTCTTCTTCGCCTTTTTCTCCTTCTGCTTCTCTTTTTCCGACTTTTCAGGTTTTGGCTTGCTTTCTTCGACACCTTTCTTCCCACTGCCGAAATGAGCATGACTGCTAATCTTATGCTGAGTTTCTTGCATCATTCCATGGGTTCGATGCATGGTTTGTTGGGTTCGCTGTTTAAAGTGGTCAGTTTTAGCCTTCATTCTGGCCCCCGGAGTTCGATCCAACATGTCAGCCTCGCTGTCTAAGTTCTGTTGTTGCCATTGGCAGATCTTGAATTTAGCTCGCCGTTCGTCCAAAGACATGGCGTGCCTGAAATGTTGGACCCAACTGGTAGACGTACTACTCAACGGAAGCTTTCGCGGAATGAAACCAACACTGGCTACGCAATCCCAAACACCCACAAAATGCACATTCACATTCATACAGAATGTCTTTTTGAAGTCTGCGCTCATTTCCCATCCAAGCTCAGAATCGTCCTTGTAGATTTCATACGCAAATTGTACTTGCGAAATGTTATGGGCAGGCAACAAGCCTACCTTGTGAAGCATCCCGGCAAGACAACGAACTGTATATGCGCCTCTAGAAAACCCAAACAGACAGATTCTATCTCCTTCACGATATGTCTGCATCAAAAACCGATAGGCATCTTTGATGTGGACCCCAAGCCCACTTCCAACTGCCATATCTACCGCTGCAGACAATCCACCTGATAACCCTTGGCCGTTGTAAGTTCCAATGCCTGTTTGATAATACGTCACTTGGGACGGATCATCTTTCTTCAGACATGACACAAAGTAAACAACATTACTGTTATCACCATCAAACTTATCACCGGTACCATCAAGACAAACAACAATGGTTCTTCCTCCTGCAGCCGGAACGTTAGAGTCTCGCACACCATCAATTGAAGTCGGCAGAACAGGTCTTTCTTCGACTTTTTCGACTTCAATTGGAGAATAAGGGCCCGCTGTTTCGGCACCAGTTTGAGCCGGATAGGCTGGTGGCCACCATCTATCACCGAGTGTGCTAGGACTGGTCATTTCGTTGGCTATTCAAGAAGAGAGCTCGACTTTTGCTAAAACGACAAGGGTTGTTTTGGCAAGAAAAGAGTAAAGAAAAGATCGGATGCGAATTGTGAGACTTTGTGTCTAATATAAGGCTGCTCGCCGTATTCTGTCTTCTTATTCAGGGGGTCGCGCTCGAGGTTTTCGCGTCACCAGGATCGATCGGCACATGAACCGACATATGATTCAGTTTGGAGCAACCAACAACACAACCGTAAAAGCAACTAAATAATTTTTTCTGCATGCATTAATTATATTGTATGCGAATCTTGTTTTAAGCTTTCCATCCGTGCATGTTACCCTTGCCTGGATCTTTGATCAAGAATAGATTTAATACGATGGGCGGGTGTGTTAACCAGGAGCCACATCATATAGTTACCGTGATCGGGGAAATGCAATTATCCCGGAAAACATTTGGGATTATTATTATAAAACTACTTGCACTTCTAATTTATTGATTGGATACCCCTATTTGAACAGCCTCTGAGAATATTGAGAGGTTGTGATAGGGAGTGGGGTACAATAAAAGACGAATCGCAACTCTGTTTGTTTTTGTATCATATGTGTTTTTGCAAACTAACGCGTCACATTGCAGGTGTCAATTTTACTTGATTCGGCTGCCTGCATAGCCTGAACGGCTAGCATGGTTTGCACATCTTGATCGATAGATTATTATGTACGCAAATTGATCGGACTTTAAACTTGCCGTATTTAAGAACTAGTGACCCAACCACACCTCAATTCGGCCCAGGATTGACGACGTCGCATGCAAATTCCGGTTGCTCTATTCCGAGCTGCTCGTCCAGTGAGGGATACGCGATTGTTCAGACAAATGTAACTGCCCATTCAGGAGGAGATATTCATTAACCAATCGTAGAATTATTGTTTTTGTTTAGATTACATGTAGACTGGAATAAATATTAGGGTCGTTTTCCAAATTGTTAAAAAAAATATATAGTCATAAATATCTGACTATTGGCCAATTCAGGGGAAATATTCTCGCTTGGTTCTCTCAAACCAACTACATAAAAAGGGGGTAACAATAGAATATGTTAATAAATTTTTATTGATATCAATCCAATCATCGTTATATGATTAATAAATCCTGCTTTGTGAACTAATTTAACCACACCCTTGGCGGAACCTGTACCACTAGTTCTGAACACCAAACGTCAAGCATGACCGCGGGGCACATACCCATACCCCTAGTTAATCGAAGACAAGTTTCTTTTTATGCTACCCAGATGGCCCAAAATGAAATTTCTTTTTTTAATATATGTACCATCCTGTCCCATTGTAATATTTTGTTTATGAATGGAGGATACCTTGAGTGCCTGGTAGAACACGAAGAAACATTTTTGAACCAATTATCTGCCCCTTAAATACATTCTGATGCCCGAAATACTTAAACTATACCTATTCCTCTCACTCCCACTGTATCCCACTGTACTATTCTGAAATCAGTAGTTTCCAAACCGAACAATGGCTGGAAACTTGAAGACATTAATCGACAGAATTAAGCGAAAGCCGGTTACTACACCAGACGGTAAAACAGACGAGCAAGCAGGGGCTGGAGCTAAAAAGACAACCTCAATTGGTCATGACTTGAGACATCTGAACCTGAAGCAAGCCAGAACCGTTGCTTCGGCCGTTACAACATTGGCTTCGGGTGATCCTCTGGACGATAAAAAGCTATTGTTGGAGAATGGTGTATCAATGCTTCAGACATTGCCGCCAAATAGTGGCCTTAGTCAGAAGATTTCTGATGGGTTCATTGAAATGTTGTATCATGATTTGCCTCATCCACCTCCAACTTCGGCTGGCAAGACAGCTCGATACCGGCAACATGACGGTAGTGGAAACAACCCATGGGTTCCTGAGATGGGTAAGGCAGGATCGCCATACTCTCGAAGTGTCCCACCAACAAGAACTAAAGGCACCAACCTTCCTGATCCTGAATTAGTTTTCGATCAACTTATGAAGAGAGAGGCTGAAACATTCAGACCTCATCCATCAGGACTGAATCGACTTTTCTTCTCATTTGCCACTGTTGTTATTCATGAGTGTTTCCAAACGTCGAGAAAGGATCCTTGGATCAACGAAACATCTGGTTATGTTGACTTGAGTACTTTGTATGGTAATACTGGAGAAGAGCAGAAACGAGTCAGGACCTACGAAAACGGTACAATCCACCCCGACTCAATTGCGTCCGAACGAATCATGATGATGCCACCGGGTGTTATTGCAGTTCTATTGATGTTCTCAAGAAACCACAACCAAATTGCTGAGGACCTCTTGAACGTCAATGAAGATGGAAACTACAAGGACTGGGATAGCTTGAACGAAGAAGAAAAGAAATGGTAAGTTCAAAATAAAACCGCATATGAATGATACTAACTCAATTAATCGATATAGGCAGGATGAAGATATCTTTCAACTAGCAAGAAACATTAACGTTGGTTTCTTTGCATCGGTTGTGTTGCGAGATTATGTTGCAGCCATTCTCAACACTCCTCGTGCAAACTCCACTTGGACTCTTGACCTTGGTAAAGAAATCAATAACGGTGGAAAGCGGGTCGAAAGAGGTACCGGTAATGTTGTATCAGTCGAATTTGCTGTCTTGTACCATTGGCACGCTGCGCTCAGTGCGGCTGACGACAAATGGTTCGAAGACTTGATCCGACAAACCTTGCCAGATCTTGAAGACATTGATGACTTGACCCCACAAATGTTTACCGAAGTTGTCAAGGCCCATGGCCACAAGCTCATGGAGAATGAACCAAAGAACTGGACATTCAACAACTTCAAGCGTGGTCCGGATGGAAAGTTCGACGATGTTGAACTTGCAGAACTTCTTAAGGATTGCATTGAAGAGCCAGCACATGAATTTGGAGCTCACGGCACTCCAGCCAGCATGAAGATTATCGATGTTTTGGGCATGTTGCAAGCCAGAAATGTTTTCAATGTCTGTACCATGAACGAGTTCCGACGATATCTCAACTTGAAACCATATGAAAGCTTTGAAGACTGGAATCCGGATAAAGAAACTGCCCGTGCTGCTGAATTGTTGTATGGTCATATCGAAAATCTTGAATTGTATCCTGGTCTGATGGCAGAATGCACTAAACCAGCCATGCCTGGTAGTGGTGTCTGTCCAGGTCAAACTACCGGTCGTGGTATTTTGGACGACGCCGTTGCTCTTGTTCGAGGCGATAGATTCTTGAGTTATGATTTCAACAGCACCACATTGACCAATTGGGGTTTTGCCAAGCTGGATTGTCTACATCCTGGTTCCTATGGAGGCATGCTACCAAATCTGTTGTTCAATGGTCTCCCAGGCGGTTGGACTGGTACATCTACATATGCTTTGCTCCCATTTTATACTCCTGAAGCTGCTAGAAGCATCTTGAACGGCAACAAGACCATTGAAAAGTACGACATTGAACGTCCACCAAGTGGTATGGATGTTGTAGGCATCCATACCCAAGAGGGCTGCAAAAAGGTGTTTGAAGATCGTGAAAACTTCCGAGTTATGTATCAAAAGGCTATTCTACAATGTACTGACGGTCATGAATTCATGATCGGCTGGGACGATGCCAAGCGCCATGACACTCGATCTGACATCCTTCACAAAGCATTCTTTGAAGAAGGGTTTGAAGAGCATGTCACTGAATTCTTCAGTGAACATGTGTCCAAGCAGATCCGGGAACATTCGTTGAGCTACTCATCTGGTAAGAAAAAGGTCATCGATATCGTTCGTGATGTTACCAATGTGGTCCCCATTTTGTGGTTGGCTGATCGTTTCGCCATTCCATTGAAGTCCAAGCAGCACCCTCATGGATTGTTGTCATGCGCTGAAGCCTTTACTGCCTACTTGGTATTGTTCATGTTCCAAAGCTTCAACATTATTCCTGGTAATGAATGGCTTTTGCGTGAAGGTGCTACTAAGGCTGGCGATGCACTTCGACCTATTTTCGAGGCTCATCTTAAGACTCAACAAGGCGTCAAGGAAAAGGTCGTTGACTGGTTGGCAAAGGGTAGCGCCTATGAAGTCAAGCCACATGCTGATAGAATGTACCATGCATTGATTGACTCCAAATTGCCAATTGGAGACCTGGTTGGAGACTGTATTGGTATGGGTGCTCCAGTCGCTGGTAACATCACCCAGCAAGCTTCATTGTTGATTGATTTGTTCCTCAGCGAAGGTTATGAAGAGTACAAAGACCGAATTGTAGAATTGGCACACCGAGATGATCCAGAAGCTGAACGAGAACTTCAAGGATTTGTATTTGAAGGTATTCGACATGCTGGTGTTGTTCCAGGTTTGCCACGAGTTGCTGCCAAGGACATTACTGTTATGGACGGTGCTCGTGGTCCAGTGCATATCAAAGAGGGCCACACAATCTTGGTTGCTACTTCAAAGGCAGCAATGGACCCTGTCGCTTTCCCAAATCCTGAGAAGCTTGATCCTCATCGACCATTGAAGAGCTACACCACCCTTGGACACGGTCTACACTTCTGCTTTGGTGCTCGATTGGTGGGCTGCTCTCTTGCTGCCACTCTTCGAGAGGTTTTCAAGCTTAAGAACGTTCGACGTGCCCCTGGCAAACAAGGTCGATTTACTTATGTAGAACACGCTTTTGCCGGTGTCAAGATGAGAAAATACCTTGATGCCAATGCTAAGGAATCACCAATTCCAAGCACTCTTACCTTGGTTTACGACGAAGAGTAAGTACTTTTTACTTTTCCCTTTTACAACTTTCGTTGATAATTATTTAATAGGTTATAATAATGGTTTAATGTTTAGTTTTTAAATTTCTATCGAAGTTTGGCTGGTATCGTTGCACAGAGTGATTGTAACACAAGAATTGATTACATATCAGTCAAGGGATCCAGCTGAGTCAAGTCCATGCTCGAGATATTCATATGGATAACGCGTCCAGTTCATTTACATTTAGAAACATGCATATCTGCCCTCTGACACCCAAATAGAACCAGCATATTTTTGGCTAAACCTCGCCATAGGTTTTGAAAAGCCCCTACTCTTGATTTCGGAATTCAGCACGCCGCATTCATCAGCCACCAACGCTTCAAGCTTGTCTCTGCAACCTGAAAGCTGCTCCGGGAAGTCTTGGCACCAAATATGAACTGTAGGCATATGATGGCGTTGAGCATGGTTAACCATAGCTTGCAGCAACGCTTTGAAATCTGCCAATGCCTCTTCAGGGCCCTTGGAGAGCGGTATATTGACTTTATTTGAGTCAAGTCTTGGCCCATCATATTCCCAGTGGTGAAACCAAGTCATTGTCGAACCATTGAACTCAGCACCCAACTCTACAAATGGAGCAACAAGATTAGGGAAATGATACACCGTATAATTGCTGCGATTCGCACCCGACTTGTAGATCGCTGCTGTGGGCCTTATAGCAAATCTCGGTACCCCATCTGACTCTGTATCTCGCTCCATAATCTCTCTTATCAATCGCTCATCAGCCTTTGCCAGTCTATCAAAATCTGCTAATTCAGTATATTGCGCATTATTAGGAACGTGACATAACCCTTTTGTATGGTCAATGGTCAGAACCAATTCGTCGTCGCTGGCAGAGTACAAAAATCCCGATTTATTATAGAAATCTCCCACGTCTGACCATAGAACAGAAAATATAGACGTCTCAGATCCGCAGCCATCACGGTTAAGCTGGTCGATGGCCTCCATACCCATTGTCATGAGCTTTGACGCATAGCCGTTGCGGCGGTGCTCTGGTGGGGTGTGCACAGACATGATCACATAACAGTGTGTGTCACGAATTGGGCTACCCTTTTCTTTCACAAGCGCTGGAAGGTATATGCTTTCCATGGAGGCCACAATATCCCAGTTTCCACCAGTTTTCGAACGCTTCTTAAGACCCCAAAATATTTGATTGCTGTTTTGATTGATTGGCTGTTCCCTGAACATCTCCTCTCTCCCTAGATACGGCTCTCGTTTCAAGCCATAGCCCCATGACTCAAAGTTATTTGAATGACATAGTTCGATTTCTTCTGGGTCAATTAGTTGCTCTACCTTAAATTCCATGTATCAGTGCTGCAAATCTCCATGGAGAAATTAGTGGTCATGGTCCTATTTATGTGTGTCGTGAGACTTGGTCTTGAAACCAGCCATCGGCTCATTTTCTGTTGTTTTTAGCCGCCGACAACCCCTCCGCTCCCTTTACCGCCAGGTCCGATGCGATATTCATCATCATGACTACGTGCCGTGTATTGGTTTTGAGATGACATTCTAGAGCCCACTTTTTATGACAAATCCAAAAGATGTGATAGGCATGACTGCAGCATATTTTCTATAGGTAAATTGACAGACTCAGGATCTTAATATCTTTTTTGTTGGTTATTTTGTGCTGGGATAACATCACGTCAAAACTGTACCATGCGGAGCTATTTACACGGTCCAATGTGCTGGTTATAGAACCCACTCGTGCAGGTTTGGTCGAATTTGACATAGTCTATTCGCTGGCCATCTGCTGGGTCTCATAACCAAGTGGCCTGCTAGTGAACAAACTGAAACGGCAATCTATTACGATTATGTGGCTCATAACAGTATAAAGGTCGTAAGTTGTTACAGTTACTCCTAGTACGCTCTATCGGTATCCATTTAATGTGAGAAGCGCGTGTAATAGTATCGGAAAATCTGTGAGAAGGGTGTCTTTGTGACTAAAGGTATTGGAGGTACGACAGTGTGCATTGGACTAACAGATCTATCAGGCAAAAGTGACATAAGGTGAGTAGGTTATTGAGTAATTGCTCAGTAACATGGATACTTTGTTTGCCCCACAATTTATTCTAGATTGCAACTTTTTTGCGGAGGGTGCACACAAAAAATAACAGATGGACATCACATGAGAAAAGGGCGGGGGGACGAATCGCAATCTTAATATGAACAATGAGTAAAAATGCCATTCGTGTTCGGTATTCGAGACATAATGATAGCTGTTTGGGAGTTGATTGTGAAAATAATCCCTTGTCACTATAGTATCATGCAGACAACGTGAGCTAAACCATATATACTCCTGAATTTGGAACTGTTTGCTGTTTTCCTGGTCATGTGCTCCCGGGCCCTGTCGCCATTTGAAGTACTGAGACGATTCGGTTCTTCTGCGCCGCACCGAGGATTAGTTAGTTATTCGAACTGGCATTACATAGCGCCCAATACTAAAGAAATATATAATGTCAACATGTACTATTGCATTACATCTTCACTTTCCAATGACTATTCAATGTATCTTATCAATATGTAGCACATTAATAAATAGAGAACCGGAGAGGGGGTACGGGCAAGGAATATGATTCTGCCTGCCAGAGCACATATTACGATATGGGAGATGGTAGACTGGCTAGCAATTGGTTGAAAAGAACTGCTTTGAGCAACAGGCTTTGGCAGCATTGATTCTGAAATCTGGCAATCGTTTCCGCGCCACAAATGAGTAGGCAGTGAAAACCAGTCAGGTATTGAAAACATATTCGATGCAGGGACGCTTGGAATCGGAATATGGACGGCATACAAGGAAACAAAAGAAAAATTTCCTGATCTGCAGACACCATGGAAATTCACAAAAGTAGCTATATATAGTCCAAGAGTACAAGGATATACCAAGTTTATTTCTTTAATTTAATTCTTACCCGCACCGCGTTGAGCTTCAAGTGCTATCACATGAGATATTCACACAGCCCGCCACCGTGTCTCAGGATCTAATGAACACCAAAGGACATTGAGCGCAGGTAGTCTGTTCTATTTCTGATTCTAATTTATGTTACTTTTGATGTGCCATTAACAATCGGTATCAAAGTTGGTATCGTCGGTTATTTAGGATGGTAGGTAAATAGCTTATGCATGCATACCCCTGGTTTTTTTCTGAACCAACTCAGTCTGCATGGCTGGTCTCACCTACCAATACGCTGCTATAACCCCATGAATTATAATTTTTTACTAAAAGTGGAAATACATACACAAATGCCCCGGGAAGTGACGTCGGAGAATGAAGTGCTTGATCAATTGTTGCTATTGGGCAACGGAAAATGCTCACGAAGAAGATCGACAGTAAGAGAAATTGAGTACATACAGATCAGACGACTGTTATAAAGTCAATGAATTTTAGCTCAAATCTAGAATATTAACCAGTAAAACTGACAATGAATTTTTCTGTTATCGCTTTTTCACCGCTTCTAGCAAATGCATTCCCATGTTCCAAAAATGATGGCTGGATAATAAACAACTTTTGGCTCATATTACTAACATCTATTTTGGCTGTGATTATCTTGGACCAAGTTTCATATGTCTCCAAAAAGGGCCCGATAGCTGGATCCAGATTTAAACTCTGGCCAATAATTGGTCCCTATATGGCGTCTAAGAACTCTTTATTTGAAGACTACAAAGCACAATGGAACTCTGGGCCATTATCTTGTATTTCGGTATTCCACAAGTTTGTAGTTTTTGGAACAACTCGAGATTTGGCGCGAAAAGCATTGAATTCTCCGGCGCATTTAAAACCATGCTTGTTCAATTTGGCAACCAAAATAATGCGGCCCACAAATTGGGCATTCTTAGATGGAAAAGCGCACGTTGATTACAGAAGAAGTTTGAACGGTTTGTTTAGTCGGGACGCTTTGAAGGTTTATTTACCACATCAAGAAGATATATATGACAAATATTTACATGAATGGGTTGACATCTCGAAAAGGGATGGTCCAGGTAAACACATGGTACGGTTCAGGGACCTAAATTGCGCGGCTTCGTTGAGAGCATTCTGCGGTTTGTACATCACTGACGACCAAGTAAACTTGATTTCTGCCAATTACTACAAAATAATTGACGCTTTGGATCTGGTTAATTTCCCCATTATTCTTCCATTTACCAAAGCCTGGTATGGAAAGAAAACTGCGGATATGACCATGGATATTCTTGCCCAATGTGCCCAGAAATCTAAAGATAATATTGGTAATGGGGGCACAGTTGAATGTGTCATGGATTCTTGGGTTCAGTTGATGCTTTGCCCTAATAGCAGTACAGATAATGGTGAAAAGCAGCGTCATCGTGTTAGAACGTTCACCAATAAGGAAATTTCTGAAACCTTTTTCACATTCTTGCTTGCTGCTCAGGATGCTGGTTCAAGTGCAGTAACTTGGGCATTTCAACTTCTAGCTGACAGGCCGGAAGTTATGAAAAAAGTCAAGGAGGAGCAGCTAGCTGTTAGAGGGGGTGATATTACCAAACGAATGGATTTGGACATGGTCAACCGAATGTCATATACTTATATGGTTGTTAAAGAAACTTTGAGGTATCGACCACCTGTAACAATGGTGCCTTATTATGCTAAAAAGGACTACCCTATAACTGAGAATTATACAGTTCCAAAAGGCTCACTGTTCATTCCTACGCTATACCCAGCACTGCACGACCCAGAAATTTATGATGATCCAGAAGAGTTTATTCCCGAACGATGGGAAGAAGGGTCGAAAGCGTCATTGGCTCAAAAAAATTGGCTCGTATTTGGTACTGGACCCCACGTCTGTATTGGACAGAACTATGTTCTGATGCACCTTACCGCTTTGATTGGAAAGGCGTGTATGCTATATGACTGGAAGCATACCATTACACCTTTATCTGAAAAAATTAAGGTCTTTGCTACGATTTTTCCAGAAGACGATTGCATTCTTGAATTCTTCGAAAGGGAGAAACCAGAAACAGTGGTATAAAGATATATGCAGTACGACTGTCTGTAGGGAATGTAATTGGTGTTAGAGCGGAATGAAGCCAGAGAACGGACCAGTATTAAAAGGTGGTGTAGTAGATAGGACAAATAATGCAGTGCGGACGCATATTTTTTCGAAAATTAACTGCCATAGTAATGATGAATGTGAGAACTCTTATGAATATAGTAAGCATATTATCTGTCCTAAGAAAATGGAAGGTTGCTAATATGGTGAATATTTATCTTTTCGCAATCTATTTAAGAGTTTTCACGTAACGTATAGGCATTGTCCACACTTTATTGCCAAAATTAATGTTGTATCGGTGCTTTCGTTCGCTGGTTTGTAATATGAGCAGTGGCACCACAGTCAGCAATCCGAGTCTTGTCAAACTCTAACTTAGAGAGCTTGTGACATGGTGTATCGGAGATAGACCAAATCTGGCCCCGATTTACTTTCGCTTTTGTTTCTTGTTAGATAAATTTTTGCGAGTTTAGGATGGGTTTCCGTCGACCTAGCTCAAGCTTCATCTCGTGCAGCGGCTAGTACTGCATTGGTGTCTTCCGATGTCAAATTTCACCGTTATGGTGATGAGGGCCATGATTTTCATCACTGCTTTGCACCAAAATCAAAGGTTCTGCAGAGCTGTACTGACTATAAACCGAGATAATGGTTTTTGTTATTCGAGAAGATTGTAGAATGCTGAATTGTTATTGGCCCCTACTAAATATTCCTTCTCAACACAGCCCCATTCGGTTTTCCATTACCGTATCACTAGTACCATCAAGCGACTTGGTTTTCCTTCGTCACTGCTATTATGACCTGTTCAATAGATTCAAGGGTATCTTGTTGAAGATCGGAGATAATCGGATCTGGTGAGCCACACTCTACCAGCCACACAGCTTAACTGGCCGTCAGCCACTCAACCACCACTCTCCTGAATTCTATAAAAGTAATTCATCCATAACTAGTAAACTATATATAGCCATGTAATTCCCTCATGGTATTGAAAGTCAGGTCTTATAACGTACACATGACCAATATGATGGCTTAGCTAAGAATTGTCGCTTTCTTTAAATCTAGCACTTGCACGCACGGTTTTAGCCCCTGGCAGGGTTGTATGCAAAGCCAAATGAAGCGTGCAGTCACTCTTCTTACAGTTTTGTTGCTGTTCTAAGGTTTCTCCCGTGATATGCGGGTTACTTGGCACATAAATGGTTTCCCCTTTGGTCGGCTAGTGATAGTCTGAGAAAATTCTGGGCGAGCGTCCTGCATTGGTTCTCAGCAAAACTGTTTTTTATTAGTCAAAGGATACGGTTTATTATATAATCCGGGCACATGCTCCCAAGACGGAGCGACTCTTAACAAATAAATTCTATTCTATTCTATTCGCACAATTTAATTTTGGGGTTGGGTCAGTGGTTCACGACTTTAAGTCCCATTCGCTTGCGCAGAGCAGATCTGCAGGCTGCAGGTACGCGAGGTACGTGAGGCATTAGAAGAGAAAAAAATAAAAATAAGAATAAAAATAGAAATAGAAATAGAAATAAAGTAGAAGTAAAAATATATGTAAAGCTAAAACCTTGATTTAGCCGTGTCTTTGCAATGGCATTCTTTTGACCTACAAAGCAGCAAGTAGCGCCAATCCGGAAAGGACAATTATCACAAAGCTCTCTCCTTTTGGAGTCAAGTTTGATAGACGAGCAACAGACTTATATGTAGTTTCGGAAATGCCATCCTCATAGAGGACATATTTAGTGTGTCCTTTGCAACAATTAATGAACTTTTCTTTTTCAGATTTTGAAATTTTGGATCTCATCCAGATACCTGGGAAGGCAGGGTTGGAACCAGTGGTGTAGTAGTCTTCCCACCCTAGTGCGGTACCACACTTAGCAGTTGGATATTCACCTTGGAGTTTGTCCCTGTTGTTTCCGCAAAAAATAATACTGGCGGCATTGGCAAATGCCAACAATAGGAAGAAATAAACACCAGACAAAATTTTCATTTTTTTAATTGCAATTGATTGTAATAGACTAGTGTTTGTAGAAAAAAGGCTGCAGTCTAAAGAGAATACGAACCCACAAGGGGACAAACTCTTGACTATTTATACACGGCTTTATCTATTCATCTCCACCTCTTAATACGCAAAGCAAAGGAAATGTACGGCTAACTCCAACGGGAAACGTTTGCCAGCCTATGAATAATCTGTAGATCTGCAAAAGAAAATGTAGTTGATGGTGATCGCAAGAGTTGGGTCAGGAGAACAGCCCCACCCTTGTTGAACGAAAGCGGCTAGGTGCATAGATGAAACTGAAACTGTAACCGCTGTCCACGCACTTATCCTGAAAGTATCTCTTCATATTCATTGAACAAATACATTGAAAGGTTACGTTAGCCCTGATGCTTGGCTTTTCTGTGCCTGAATTGCCAAATATGCATAATCGTTATAACGAAATCTGGTAATTTATAAATATGCCGAGGTACTCTAACAATTTTTAAGCGGCTGGCTAAACCACTACAACGGCTCCTAGTACAGATTATGCAAGTCAGACACCGCTGCAGATAATTGTAAAATGTAATTGATCGACGTCGAGCAAAATGAAAAGCGAGTGGAATTTTGCAAGCCTCTGCCCCCATTGGCTATTCTCAAAACTGTCAAAGTGTCAACTAGGTAAAAATTTTGAATTATATCAGATGACCGGGGAAATGTAAAAAAAAATTAGAATGAAAAGAGCGAAATAGTGCAATGATGTACTTGTTTTTTTTTTTTTTTTGACAAGAGTATCATCCCATGCCAAGCATGGTGTAGTGGACCCACATAGTAGGCGCCAGGGAAGCTCATAGGACAATATCCGTGCTCAAATTAACAGACGTTTGGCAAATTTTTTTGTCTGTACGGACTTCCTGCGGACATGCGAGCAGAATTTCCTATTTCAGTAGTTCGCGTACGGAGACCATTTTTTTGTTTAGAACAAGTCGCGTACAAAATGGCGCGTACTTCAAATTGTGGTGATTGAAAGGTGAGAAGTTGGGAAATTAAGATTGCATAGTATGGACACTGTTGTTATGCAGTACAAACTTGTGCCTGAGTTGTTTGTACTCTCTTTGCAGCGGACTAAATTTAACTGTTATGCAATGTTGCTTTTTCATGTTCCAAAACGTTTACTTTTTATTACCCAAAATGGACTCGTCCATACGCAGGATGGGAGAAAAAACTCATTTCTAAACGTCTCTATTATACTGATGCTAATAGTGAGCAGACATCTTCTGCATTAAAAACAGGCATATCTGCCCTCTGAAACTCAAATGGAGCGGGTATATTTCGGGCTGAACTTTGCCATAGGCCTTGAAGAGCGCCTACTCTTGATTTCGGAATTCACCACACCACATTGATCAGCCACCAAAGTTTGGAGCCGGTCCAAGCAATCCAAAAGCTGCTCTGGGAAATCTTGGCACCAAATATAAACCGTAGGCATATGATGACGTTGAGCGGGGTTAACCATAGCCTGAAGCAACACCTTCAAATCAGCCAATGCTTCTTCATGGGATTTGGATGGGATTTGGATGGGATTTGGATGGGATTTGGATGGGATTTGGATGGGATTTGGAGGTTGGGATAGTGACGTTATTTGAATCAAGTCTTGGCCCGTCGTATTCACAGTGATGAAACTAAGTCATCTTTGAACGATTGTATTCAACACCAAACTCTGCGACTGGTGGAAAGAGATTAGCGAAATGATACATCGTGTAATTGTTACGATTGGCACCGGACTTGCAAATCTCAGCAGTGTGTCTGATGGCAAATCTCGGTGCCCATCCAATTCTGTATCTCGCTCCACTATTTCTCCAATCAATCACTCATCTTCCTTTACCGATCTATCAAAATCTGCTAATTCAGTATGCTTTGCATCATTATGAACATGGCAGTGTTGTGTGGTTAATGGTCAGAGCAAATTCGTTGTCACTGGCAGAATATAGGAACCCCGATTTATTATATAAATATCCCACGTTTTATAGAAATCTCCCACGTCTAATAGAAATCTGCCACGTCTGGGCATTAAACATAAAATATAGATGTCTCAGATCCCTGACCATTTTCATGAGCATTGACGCATAGCCGTTCCCGAGCTTTGACGCATAGCCGTTCTCGCGGTGCTCTGGTGGTGTTTGCACAGACTTGACCACAAAACAGCTGAGCGCTGGAAGGTATATGCTTTCATAGAAGCCACAATGTCCCACGCCGACAACCCCTCCGCTGGCCCAGCTCCCAAGCACGGCACGCTCCTTGCTGCATCGCGATACAACTTGAAGTCTCTCAGGTCAACATCGTTTCACCTACAGAAAAGATAATGTCTACCCTCCCAGCACCAATACTCCATCATCTAAGCTCTTCACAGTCGATGCGGGTTCTCTGGGCACTCGAAGAGC
>PPJI03000070.1:0-75957 GCA_003707485.3 Blastobotrys proliferans
GTGAGGGTAGGAGAGTGGTAAAGGCATTGGACTTTGGATATAGCTACATTGAAGAGAAGTCATCAGGATACAACAAAAGGAAAAGAGAGCACCATTAGCACCAATTACAATAGCATATTTCATTACACATAGAGGCATAGCATAAATATACTTGTACACTTGGATAGATTCCAGAAAATAGCAGTATTTCAATGTTCGGCCGCTTGCTCCACTCTTTCCTTGCTTTTGGGGGTTTCCTCCAGGCCGATTGTCGCCGGGGTGATAAAAGTTATACAGGATCTCGAGATGAGAGTCGACGAGCTCTTCGACATGTGGTCGAATTTTAGGTTTATGGAGTGGAAGTTATTGATGACTACAGATCACCTTATACATGTTCGTTAAATAAAGAAAGGATTAGTTGCTTTTGTTGCTATACAAGTTTTTTAATACACCATTTGGTCCGTATTCTTCCTCTTCTACCTCTTTCCACCGCTTTTCAATTCGTTTCCGCTTTTCGATGGCTTTTAGAGAGTTTTCTCGTGATCTAGACAGTCGTTCGGCTCGTAGACATTTCGTCAGTTCATCTTTAACGTTGTTGCAACTACCAAACATTTTGGACATGTATGATTGAGCATGACATTCTTCTAAAGCGTCGATCAAAGCTCCGCATTCTACCGGATCAGTTTACTTGTTAGTACAGTTACTACCAGAAGTTGCACTTACTCTCACGCTTGGTATCGTTCAACTGTGGATGCATGGTGTGAAGTGTCTACCTCTAGAGTTGATCTATTGGTTGGTGGTGTGAAAATGAATGAATATGTGCTCTTCGCTGGTGCTGGTCCGCTCGTTCAAATCGCTGGGATCACCAAATAATTTTTCGGGGACGACTTTTTATGGTTGTGATTGCGGCGCTACGCTACTAAAATTTTCCACACCGAGCACACAGAACACACAATACCATGGAGTCGTCGACGAACAAAAGACAGATAAAGCAGATGATCGGTTTCTACGGCACGGGGATTGCAGCTATTGTTGCGTCCTTGGTTGTGCGAAGATCAGTGTCAGTCAGAAAATGTACGAAACTCCGAAGCAAAGCTGAAGAAAGCTAACTTCTTATAATCATAGATAGCCCATTGATGTTTGATCCAAACCAGCGACCCCCTTCATTCAACATGCTGAAGGACGCGGTTCAAGCGGTTTCCAATGCCACAATGCTATCAGTATCCACGTTTGCATTCGGAGTGGCGTCTATAGCATGGGTCGGCAATGTTTCAAGTCTCAGAGAGTTTGGGCTACTGATGAAGTCGAAGCTAGGCGGTGCTAAGCATGAACAAGAGCTGCAGCAGATGGCGGTCGACGACGACGTCAAAGAGTTTGAAAAGTCGCTGAACAGCTCTCTTAAATAAACATATATTAAGCCAATTATTTGTAAATATACTCCTACACTCCCCCAAGCGTCTACTGTTTTTGCTTCTTTTTTAAAAAAGAAGAACACTTTGGAATTCCAGAAAAAGAAGCAAAAAGCGGTGCACGTACTAGGCTAGATACTTGTCGACGTACTGCTTTCGATAGTCGTTGCCGTCCGCATCTGGGCGGTTGTGGGGCACCCATTTGGGCTCGTTCTGGAACAATCGCATGGCCTTGATGTAATCGTTAGAGCTCAAGGTGAACCGATGGTAGATACCAGCCGGGAGAATGACCATGTCGTTCTTCTCCATGGCAATCCGGATCCACTTGTCGTCCTTGGATCGCACGTCAAAGTATCCATCGCCGTCCAAAATGTACCGGATCTCTTCGTCCTCGTGCAAATGCTCGCTATAGAAGATCTTCAGCTTGGCCTGGTACGTCTCCTGGCCGCCTAGGCCCTCTGGTGTAATGCAAATCTCGTCTCTGTTAACGTAGCCCCGATTTGATGCAATCTCATCCACCTTGTCGAGGCCGATGTTTGGGTAGGAGATGACCCCCAGGCGGTCCAGGACGTCCTTCGGGACAACCTCGCCAGAGTCATGAGCCTCTCTCTGGTCCAGTTCGGTCTGGTCGTGGTAGTATATCTTCATCGTAGCGGAGAAGTTGTGAAGCGAAGCGAACTCAATCGCGCACTGTCCGCATCGATGTTAGTAATCGGCCCTGTGGTTGGTGGGACTCGAAACGCACCCACGCACACCATCCCCCCACCGTATTTCGACATTTGACATTACCCTAGAGTCCAGTTCTTTTTTTTAAAAAAGAAGCAAAAAAAATCGGCGCCGGGGGTGTTGCGGAGGGTAGTATAGAGTTTGACTAGGTCTGATTGCACGCCTGCTAAGACATACCGTTGAGCCGCACGTACCACTACGGGTTGCGTTTTCTTCTTTTTTTAAAAAAAGAAGCAAAAAGCAGATGGCACTTGGAACGAACAGGTCTCAAATTTTCTAATTGTGCCCTAAATTTCCTCGAGAAGGAGCCAGAATATCGATTCACACCCCTCTAAATGGCCCCACTTCACGGTGTGCCCAAGTAGCTAACGCTTCGGGTAGCTTTCTTCTTTTTTTAAAAAAAGAAGCAAAAAACAGTAAACAATTGGAACAAAAGACCTCAAGCTTTCCAGTGGTACCCTCAGTTTCGTCAAAAAACACGTTTTTGGACCCCCAAACGGGCTCCACATGAAATGGTGCCTGCCCTTCCCCAGCCTTTACAAACGAGGATGGTAGGATGGTACTTTTTCTACGAATTACACATTTTTTCCAAGGATGAAGCAAGCATATTTGATGGATGGAATGAATAGACATCACCGTATCTAATGATGCACTCATTTCTCTTCAGAAAGACCCAGAACATTGTTTTTGGACCCCCAAACGGGCGCCACCGCACCTGGTGCCCTCCCCCCAGCGTCTACTGTTTTTGCTTCTTTTTTAAAGAAGAATACCACCGGCAAGACAATGTCACGTGAACGGTACGCCTACTGTAACGTGAGCCGCATGCGACAACCAGCATAGAGGTAATAACATGATATATTACATACATACAGGAGCTACAGCTAGACCGTGGCCTCAGCAGCCTGTCGGTTGCTGCTCTGGTTATCTCTGGCACTGGTGCTAGCACTCGCACTGGCACTAGCATTGGCACTGGTAGTAGGAGCATTGGCACTCCTGTCAGAGTCATGATCCTTCTCTTTGGCCTTTACTTTCCTTTTCTTCTTTTTATCCTCCTGCTCCTTCTTTCGCCGGACCTCCTCGTCGTACATTGACAGCCGAATAGCTTCGACAAGCATCATATCTTCTAAGCCTTGCCTACGGCTCCGCGAGGAACCATTGCTGAGCCCTCTGAACCGCCTTCGACTTCTCGAAGCGCCGCTGGAATTGGATCCACCACTGTCGTTGTCTTGACGGAAAAATGCAGTAGCATGCAGTGCGTTGGCTGCAGCAGACCGTCGAGCTTGCTTTTGCCTTGCTTCATGCAGGGTATCTACCCAGTCTGGGCGGATTTGATCGATGGTAATCACCTCAGCTGCTGAAGGAGGAAGCGAACCTTTACGAACATCCCGTTTGGGCTGGTTGGTGGCTTGTTTGGCACCAAGACCTGCCTTAATTGGCGGAGGATAGTACACAACCCCGAAATCAGGAGCAGTGCAATATGGACAACATGCTGGTTCACTCACTAGATGTTGATCATTGGATTCTTCTTCTGGAGTGCTTGGAGTGGATGAAGCATTGTGAACTGGTGGATGAGGATCAGCTCGTTTAATCTGCACAAAACACTCGGAACAAATCGATTGTAGGCAGCACCGCGTGCTGTTGAGGTATTTTGGATAAAACAAGAAACAAATGGGGCATTCTATCGCGTTCTTGTATAATAAAACTTCCAACGGAGTGGTACTCGTGTCAGTTGATGCAGAGTGGAATTGAGATGCAGTGTTGGACCGGTTCCTTGTGACTGAGGATCTGGACTTTTTTGGGGTGACCACGTCTTCAACATGCTCAGCTTGCGCCTTCATGTCGTATATTCGCTGAAGTTCATCTTCTTTGGTGGTTGCTTTCTCTTTATCTTTCTCTTTCTCTGTTGTCTCTTTATCCTCATTTTGGTCTTCGGTACCACCGGAGGCACCGGCACCGGCACCGACAGCAACACCACCGCTGGTGCTGGTGGTGCCAGTGGTGGCGGGTAGCACTGGCTCTTGATCCTCTTCAGCAACGCCCTCCAGACCATGTTGTTGTTGTTGTGTTTGCTGTTGCGGTTGGAATGATGAGTCGCTAGAAGATTGGTCGCTTGGTTCACTATCACTCTTCTTGGCTGTTTCCGGGAGACTCCTAACCTTAGTAAGCTCTTCCATCTGTTCCGTGTCCTGAGAGTCATCGTCGTCGGCCGTGGGGGTACTATTCTCGATACCTTCACCTACTGGCAGACCTCTAACTGCAAGCAGTATCTGGCGATCTGTCCAGTCATCTTCGAAATCACTTAACCCTTTAAAGAAAGGAGCCAGCCTTCGTTCAATCATCAGTTGACGTACAATCTTGTATTTGTAAGTGTGCGGTCCGGAGTACACCCCATGAGGTGCTAGATAGCCCCCATCCACCATATCATTTGGATCAACTACCAGCTCCTCTTCTGGCGTGGAATTCTTGCTACTCTTGTGATGATGGTGGTGTCTATGCGATCGTCTTGCTGGTGCAGTGTAAGCCCGTTCTCTGCGATGTCCAGATCCTGCTGTACCGCCATTCGTCTGTGAGCTGCTACTATGAGATCTGCTCTCTTTTGCATTCACGTTCCCCATCTTTTCTGTATATACGAAGTTCAGACCTTTCAGCAACTGTATATGGCTGTAAACGATTGTAAGGTGTAGGTTGCTGTTGTTTGTGGTTGACTCCGACACTTGAAAACAAGAGAGAAGGTGAGAAGGTGAGGTGGAGAACATACGACGGCGGCGGCGGCTGTGACGGTGGACCACCACGACGCCGTGACGGAGACGGTTGCGGCGCCGGCACCACCCTCCAATGCACCAAGCCCGGCCCACCCCCAGCGTCTACTGTTTTTTGCTTCTTTTTTTTTTTTGAAAAAAGAAGAACATATCTCTAAGGGTACTGTCTTCTTTTTTTTAAAAAAAGAAGCAAAAAAACAGTCGACGTCTGGTACAAAGTCCGGGGCGGGTTGGTCGGATCGGGGATCGGGGCCGGACCCGACGACGCTGCTGTCTGGTCTGTGCATGTGCATGGCATGGAAAAAGACAATAAATTAGATATTAGAATTAGATAACGCACACATTACGTAGTGGCTACAGCCAACCCCACAACTGCGCCAATTATAGCCAATAGAAACATGCCCAGAGATAAATATAATGCAAGACGTTTTTCTTTTAGGGGGATCACGCCAATTGACTCGTCCAGGTATCCCGTACCCATCAGCAGCCACATCGGAGGCACCAGAATAAACACCACAAGAAGAATACGGGCAAGCAATGCATCGCAAATTGGCCGCCCGTATACATCTTTTTCACTGTTCATCTCCACGTCGTTCAAAGACAATGTCGATGTCGATCCGAATGATGAGTTGGAAAAATCTCTATGCTTGTCGCTGGTCCCCACAGTGGGGCTAAAAGGTAGTATAGGGAAAGTTGGATACTGGGGCACATCAAAGAGTGGCGGGGTTGCAGCAATAGCAGTTGCAGATGGTACTCTGGTTGAATAATTGGCAGCAGCAATCGCTGCCATGCTGGGAGACTGCATCATTGTGTGTCCAGTGGGGTTTCTTTTGTGTGGGTTTCGAGACTCAAATAGCTCCTTGGATGGCTCCTTTAACTTTGGTTTGGACTGTGAGGGCCGCAATTTAGGCAATGGCAGCGGCTTTTGTGGCGGTTTATCGGTTAGTTCGGACGTGGCATTCTCCAGTGACGGAGTCTGGGGGTCGTTTGGTAGTTCTGGTGTTACAGTGGCTGATGATCTGTCAGCATTGACGACTATTCGGGGAATTTTGTGAACCTGCGGTACGTGCTTGTCGAGCGGAGGAGTCTGGTACTGTGCCGTCAGTGAAAAGTCAGAGGAGGGAGACTCCATGTAGGGTATTTGAAGCAGAGAGTTCTTGTTTGGAAATGCACTCAGAGAGTCTGCCTGACTGCTGTAGATTGGCACTAGACCGCTTCTTTGGTGTAATTGAGCCTGTTCTTCAGGTCCAAGCGATCGTCGTTGTACAGAGCTGTATTTATATAGAGTTAGCAAAGAAAACGAACCAGGTATACTTGTTTGTACTTACTGGGGCAGGTTCTTGTTGACCATGACTGAGTGAGACATCTCGATCTGATGGTGAGGCTGGTGCTGGTGCTGGTTCTGAAATGGCTGGGTAGCATAAGCAGACGTCAAGTTCAAACCCACATTGTCTTTGGGCTCGGTTGGTCTTGGAGATTGATGTAATAAACCATACTTCGGAGCAGAATGTTCATGTTCATGTCCATGTCCATTAGAGGGAGAGTCAGTAGGGGTGTTTGGGGAGTCGTCGATCTGTGGTGATGTCGCCGTGCCGGAATCACTGTCTCCGAGAGCCGCAGGGAGTGGTGGAGGAGGTGATGGAGACGCTCGATAGTGATATGGAGAGTCGTTTACGTTGTCATTGTCATCACATCGCAAGCCCAATCCGACTACTGGTTTGTAGAATGGGTTGTTGGAGTGCACTTCCTTCTCCACCCCGTCCAATGTACTGTACCGGTTGTCATGCAGAACACTAAAGTCAATGTTTTCGGGCAAGTTGCTGTTGATTACCTGCAGGGCCTGTCGAGGAGTGGACTTCTGAGAAGGCTTGCGGGTGGCTTGAGTAGTCTTTGACCGCTTCAACACCACAAACGGGTTGGTGTCGTTGTACGGTTCGGACGTCCACTCGGTGATTGATCCCCGGGTGATGTTGAGGGTATTCGACCTTGCCAGACCGTCCTGACCTTTGCCGCTTCGCGTAGATTTGGTAGACTTGGTCGACTTGGTGGTGTTATGGCGGTTCAGAGTGCTTGGAACTGCTGTTGTCGCAGCCATTTTCGCAGGTGGTCGAGAATGGTCGAGTGGTCGTGAAGTGGCAGAGATCGCACTCAAGGGCCCTTCCCTTTTTTTTCTCTCGTGTTCGTAGACCCGTTTCTGAATGCGGTATGGCAAGAATGTACCTATCTCGTCTGCCCATGGCAGCCAATTTATGCACATTCCATCGTTCGTGATACCGTCCACACAGACTCGTCGCCCGGGCAACCGACATTCCTCGCGCCCAGTGCTGCGGCTCGTCAGGAGCGCCGCACCGCGAGCTATGCGCCGCAGGCACCGTTTTTTGCTTCTTTTTTTTGAAAAAAGAAGACAGTATTCCTCCCGGTGGTGTTCGTCTTTTTTAAAAAAGAAGCAAAAACAGTGCCTGCGGCAAGACGTCTACCGCTTTTTGCTTCTTTTTCTGGAAAAAGAAGACAGTGCCCCTCCCGGAGGTGTTCTTCTTTTTTAAAAAAGAAGCAAAAACAGTAGACACTGGGGCTCCTCTTTTTTACGCCGATATGCGTATAAATTCAGGTCCAGGCTTGTTCAGGGACTGAGCCACTCAACCAGCTAGGACTGCGATATACGCCGATGGGCGTAAATCTCATACCGCCTTGGGGGTAGTCGTTTTGGGGGGTCTGAAAACAGGTAAAAATATGCGGTACGAAATAACTATTATTATATATCGATTCTATGAGGTGAATTGAGTATATATCACTTTTATTAGAAGTGTATTGTAAGTCAGTTTTGGTTTTTTCAACAGTATGATGTTATCGCCGGTAAATCATGGTGCGGCTCTCCGCTTTTTGCCCTTAGACCGCTTTTTGCTTCTTTTTCTGGAAAAAGAAGACATGGCCCTAGAAGTGACGTTCTTCTTTTTTAAAAAATAAGCAAAAACAGCGGGGCAGCGGGTGGATCAATGAAATGTGGTTGAGTAGGTTCACTGGCGGAGTATGATCCATCCATTTCTTCAACAACCTCGTCCTTGACTTAGTGATTCTTTTTCGGGAATACGTGAATTCGTACTCTTGTCAATTGCTATACCATAATAAGCAAGTGTGTATTAAAGGTATTCCTTGGAGCTACTGAATTCGTACGGCAAGGGCTAATAGTTGGCCAAGTGAGCATTAAACTACGAATTTGTAATAGTAAAATACAAGATAAAAGAGAATACATAGATTGGATAACTACGAACTACTGTATTAGCATGTTTTTGAATGTTGAAACTCGAAGTGCGCTAAGGGAAACTCAGTGCTCGGATGACATCTACAGCATATGAGACCCTATCTGGGCAGTCACGACGAGAAACAATGAGACCGAATCAGGCAGATTGAGTATTTATAACACTTATTTACCACTCCTACTCTCTCTTATTATGTCTTAATTTCTCGATAAACTATCGGATGCAGGGGGGTTATCCACCACGTGACTAAACACTTTTCAACCGTCAATCATCCATATCCACAACGCCTGGCTATATAAAAAGAACAAGACGTCGACGCAAACGAGTTACCAAGTCACTTAAGGAGAATAGTGTCTCAAGTTGTCGACTGGAGTGTCGTTAGAGACCAGTGCAATGCATTGTTGCTTTGTAGTGGCTGCCCAACGATGAGCGCCGCACCAGACTAAGCACCGAACCGACAGTTACCGTTCTTTTTCAATTATTAGGCACCATAATAAAACCTTCGCTCACATAGATCTAGACTAGTCAATCTGTTGCCTGAACATCTTGTCGATCGGTGGTTCCTGAAAATTCCAACTCCAAGTAAAATTTCTCAGGAGGCACCATCAGACGCACAAGAGATGCGGAGCGGGGGTTCGGGCGTAGTTTTTCCGCATACACTATGATCAATTGCGTAATTCTGCACCATCATTCAACCCCCTTGATGCATTGCAGTTTTGAACGACAACGATCCTTTGTTACAGGAAACGCTCTCGATCGTGATGAAACTGTAAACTGCACCCGATTCCAAGCTAGTCTACGATCTGAAAATTTTTTTGTTTTCAATTTTTAAAGTTTTGATTCAATTCAATATTTGATTGATTAATTTAAGCATGTTCAACCAAAATTATCCCGGCTCCCCTTCCGCCTTCCGAAACTAGGGGCAAATGAGATCTAAAAATATTGACTGAAAAAATTACCATTACCAAGGGAATTCGACTCCTAAACGCACCAGCCAGCAGGCAGCGCTAGCAGCAGCAGCAGCAGTAGCACTAGTGATACAACCATCGCACAGCGGCGGCAAACAAGCGCTTTTACGGTACCACACCGCACAACGCACAACAGCAGCCACACCACACAGCGTCACGTATTATTACCACGTTCGATACGAAATCGACAGAAAATCCCCCGCCCGCGCACGCGCGATACAATTTAGTGGCTCAATGTGTGTGACTGTACGGATTTCCGCCTGAAAATATGTTAAAAATAGTGGCGCATGGGAATGGTGTGTGCGTGCGAGCGCAGGCTGATAGTGATAGTATACACAGCTACCTACTACCTTACGAGTCATACATGCTGTTTCACTAGTTAGCTTCCAGCGAGTTCCAGTGGCAAAATAATAATTATTTCTTGGAGATACAAGTGATCGCCCCTTAAATAGATTGCGTGTGTATTACGTCTGGTAGGGTAAGGCAGAGCAGCTTGTGGCAAGTATAAGTTTAATTATGGGCACACGCATGAAAAAATTCCACTTGCCGCCCCCTCCAAGAATATAAGGACTGGAATCCGCACATTTTTTCTCACTTTTATTCTCCACAACACAGAACTACAAAAAATAAAAAAAGAGGACATGTTGACTACTCCAGATAATTCTCCAAATACACAGACGATAAGTTTGTCGCCTTTATCATCATCATCAGCTCCTGGTTCAAGAGAAGGTTCTCCAATTCCTGAAACCAGTACTGGCAATACCTCGCCAGAACCAGAGTGTAAGGGTAACAACAATAACAAACGAAAGGAGGATTTGAAATTACCCCTGCCTCCTGGAACTTTGCCTCCTCGAAAACGAGCCAAGACTGATGATGAAAAGGAGCAACGTCGTGTAGAAAGAATTATCCGAAATCGTCAAGCTGCTCATGCCTCTAGAGAGAAGAAACGAAAACATCTGGAGGATATGGAAAAGAAGTGTGCGTTGTTAACGAAGGAAAATGAAGATTGGAAGAATCAGCACAGTATGGCAGAGAGCAAGTATAACGAACTTCGACGTCGTTATGATGAAATGGAACTTCGAATGTCACAGATGTGTGATATGATTGAAGCTGCCAAACGATGCAATGATGTTTCTAGATTGGAGGTGATCAAGAAGGTTATGGTGTCACCTCCAATGTCTTCAACTGGTAGTCCACGGTCTCCTGGTGATTCTACTAGTAATAGCAATGCAACTATTACTGCTGAAGAAAGCAGCAGCAATGGTAGCCCAATTATGGATGACGGTGGTATGGTGATCACCCAGCCATCTAATCTGTTGTTGGGTTCATTTTCCGGTCCCCCATCTCCTCCAGAGGAAGCTCTTGATAATGGATCCAAACCAAACACTTTTCACTGGCAGTCAGATTTTATGATTAGCTCTTCGTCGCAACATCCAGCAGCGGTGTTCGCAGACCTCGACCGGCAGCGTCGAGATGCAATCTTAAATTTGATAGTAATGTCAGTGAAGATG
This sequence comes from Blastobotrys proliferans, assembly GCA_003707485.3. Lineage (NCBI taxonomy): Eukaryota > Fungi > Ascomycota > Dipodascomycetes > Dipodascales > Trichomonascaceae > Blastobotrys > Blastobotrys proliferans. The sequence continues at coordinate 10,610 of PPJI03000070.1, forward strand.
TGGGATTCATTAAACAAGAACCAAAAAATGAAGATGAAGAACAACAACAACAGGAATTGTCGTTCAGTGAACCTCGATCATCAGCTTTCAACGATGAAACATCAGAGGAAGTTGTTGATCAAGACATGATGTTATTTGGAGTGAATTCTCAAGAAATTGCTGAGGAATACGGTTTGGACGTTGTGTCCAATTCATGGGCTGGCATGTGTTAACGGGAAGATTTGACAATCTCTACACCGACTGACCTGTATGGAAGGTCATTTGAATTATTGAGGCTTCTTTAGGCGCGCTATTTCTTCTTTGTGGAAGAAACATGCAGCGACTGTCTCTCTCGATAATCTCTTGGCAGTGTATGATGAGACGTAGTCTTCCTTGACGTGCACATTGGCCCCCAGCCGGATTGCTCTGATACCCCAAGCTTGAACTGCCAAGTACTTTTGACGATTGAACGACTTTTAACTTATTGTTTTCTTTATCAAGAAAAATACCAAAAAAACTGAAAAATCACGTAAAAACAAAAATAGGTTAACACTTTGTAAGGTTTTACTGTTATATATTTATTCATTATTGAACCACGACTCTGACCGCTTTTTGCTTCTTTTTCTGGAAAAAGAAGACATGACCCTAGGAGTGATGTTCTTTTTTAAAAAAGAAGCAAAAACAGTAGACAGTGGGGAGCATCGAGTAATCAAGAGTCAATTCCTACATAGCACCTACTTACGGTCCGCGAACCGGTTAAGACACGACAAGATGGCCAAAATGGAGGCCTGCGACACATCCTCGTGGATACCGCAGCCCCATTCGACTACGCCCTCAGGGTTGGCCAATTGGATGTATGTAGCAGCCCGAGTCTTGGAACCCTTACCAATGGCATGTTCGTGGTAAGTTTGTACGTCCAAGTGGTAGCCAAACGACTTTTCAACTGCATCAAGGAAAGCAGAGATAGGACCATTACCTTCACCAGCCACTTCCTTGGTTTCGCCGCCATGGGTGACCTTGGCCTTTACATATCGGCCTTCCTTAGAAGACGATGATGAAACCAAGTCGTAAGATTCCAATTTATAGTTAGCAGTTTCCTCTTCAAGGTGGTATTCCCTCTTGTACAGTTCAACCAATTCGGCCGACTTCAATTCCCGACCCTTGAACTCAGCCTCTCGTTGCACAATAGATGAGAAGGCCACTTGCATGTTCTTTGGCATGTCCAATTCCAATGCTCGCAAGATGATCCAAGCCGCACCACCTTTACCAGATTGAGAATTGACACGAATGACAGCTTCGTAAGTTCGGCCAACATCTTCTGGGTCCAATGGCAAGTATGGGATCTTCCAACAAGATTCACATTTTTCTTTCTTGGTCTTGTCATAAGCTGCGAATCCTTTCTTGATGGCATCTTGGTGGGATCCAGAGAAGGCACACACAACCAAAGAGCCACCATATGGAGCTCGTGGATGCACAGGAATCTTGTTGCATCTTTCAACAATATCAACCACTGAGGTGATGTCGCTAAAGTCAATATGAGGAGAAATACCTTGAGTATACAAGTTCAATGCCAAAGTTACCAAATCAACGTTACCGGTTCGTTCACCGTTACCAAACAAGCAACCTTCAATTCGGTCGGCACCTGCCAATTGACCCAATTCAGCTGCTGCTACTGCACAACCTCGGTCGTTGTGTGGATGCAAAGAGATACACACTGTTTCTCGTTTGCTAATGTGAGTGCTGAAATATTCAATTTGATCAGCATATACATTTGGAGTAGACATTTCCACAGTAGCTGGAAGGTTAAAGATGATTGGGTTTTCCTCACTTGGGTCCCATGCTGCTTTTACGGCTTCACACATTCGTACTGAAAATTCCAACTTTGTGTCTGAAAAGAATTCTGGAGAGAATTCAAATGCCCATTCTGTACCCTTGGTGCTTGGATCGTCTTTTGTAAGAGATCGCACAAGCTTGGTGCATCTTACTGCCAATTCCACCGCTTGGTCTTCATTCATGTTGAATACCACATCTCGGAACAATTGAGAGGATGCTAAATAAATATGAACAATAGCCTTTTTAGCACCTTTCAAGGATTCTACTGTTCGCTTAATAAGTTCTTCTCTGCATGGAGACAAGACCTGGATCCACACATCTTCTGGAGCCTTTTCAACTGCATAACGAGTAAAGTCAAAATCTGGTTGAGATGCAGAAGGGAATGCTACTTCGATTTCTTTGTAACCAAGTTCCACAAGCTTGTGGAAATATTCTTTCTTTTCATCCACAGTCATAGGATCTGGCAAGGACTGGTTACCATCTCGCAAATCTGTAGACAACCAACGTGGAGCTTTATTCAAAGTTCTGGTAGGCCATTTACGATTTGGCAAATCAATATCAGGGAATTTCTGATATTTCACACTTGGATCTTTAAGCATAGGCATTTTGTGGTAAGCAAATCTTCTTTTTTTTTGGATAGAGAAAGAAAAAAAATTTACTAGTAAAGTGGACTGTTTAAATAAGGAAGTAGGAAAGCTTGACTCATTTATTCAGTTCAAAGTCGGTCGGTCTTCATCGGTACCATGTATATTAACAAATATATGTGATAGGCATGCATCTTATGAGGGACAATCTTGCTAACCCACCCCATGCGCCGCTCAAAGTGGCACAACTTTGCAATCCGATTTCGCTGCGATATCGGAATAATGGTCGGTCTGACATGTGGTGTAGACGATCCCGTACATCCCCTACTTACATTTACATGTTAAAGGATTGGCTGCTGTTAACGGCATGCAAAAGCGGGCTTAGACCATTAGTATTATATGCGATGAGCCCATGAGTGTCATTAAGCCAATTGTTGAAACCTTCCGAGCCCTGTGAAACAGGAAAATTTTTCAATAGTACCTCGTTACGTAATCGTTTGCCGCTGAGCTTATGTAATCGCGTGTTTTTGCCGGACGTCGACTGTTTTTTGCTTCTATTTTTAAAAAAAGAAGACAGTATCCCTCCCGGTGGTGTTCTTCTTTTTAAAAGAAGCAAAAAACAGTCTGCTAGGGAGACGAGACGAGGCACGTCGTGTCGCGATGGCGGATGATGAAGGTGAGGGTGGTGACCGTGGATAGTCCCAACGGCACGTCGCGATTTTCATCACCACCACCACTCGACACTGCAAAACCACAATGCCCCCAGGAAGCGCTACTGGCGGCTCAGGCTCCAAACGAGTGAAAAACGTCTCAATCGCACGGCCTGTGATCATTGGCAACACGGCGCGTCCGCTGCGAGAAGACGAACGAAAGCCCGACACCCCTCCGGACCATACCCACAAGTGGACAATCTTCATCCGGGATCCTAACTTTCCAGACGGTAGCCACAGCAAGAAAGGCGACAAGGGTGATTTGTCGTATTTCATCAAAAAGGTGGTGTTCAAGCTGCATGATACCTACAACCAACCTTCAAGATCAATCGAAAGTCCCCCATTTGAGGTCGAGGAGACCGGATGGGGTGAATTTGAAATCGCAGTGCGGATATTCTTCGTTTCTGAGGCCAGTGAGAAGAACGTTCAAGTCTATCACCACTTGAAATTGCATCCATACGGTCCTAATGTCTCGCCGGATGACCCTCCAAAGCCACAACCAGTTGAATCGTATATCTATGACGAGTTGGTGTTCAACGAGCCAACCGAATCAATGCTTCTAACGCTGACCTCGAAACCAGGTGCTTTGATTCCTGCCAAAAAGTCTGACAAGATCAAGTACTCTGCCCAGGCTGAAACCGAAGAATTGGAGCGTTTGAGCTCTGGACTAGAGAACGTGTACCAACAGGTCAAACGCATGAAAGACCACATCCAGCATCTGGAACGCCAAAAGGAGGCTCTACAATAGAACAGCATCCGATTATTTAACTTATTAACTTTCACTTTGTACTTCATTCTTAATTTATTAGCTCCATTAGAATTTCGTGAATTTCAGGCGTGTTTCCGGGTAAACATGATATATTTTCCGTCACGGAAAACTTTTTGGTTGCCAACGCTGGCGTTACTGACGACGCAGCCTGCCGATCACCGACCACCGACCGGTTTGGACTAAGTGGACACTTGACAACACGACAACAACACCTCAAAAAAAAAAAAAAAAAGATGGATATGGATCAAGAACCACGAACGTTCAGCGACTTTACAGCTGGATTTAACAAATATACTCGGCTCTACCAAACTTATTTGGACCACAGTGTACCTTTTACAACTCAGCGATGGCTAGGATTCGGGGCTTTATTGGTAATTTTCATGCTAAGAATTGTGTTTAGCCAGGGTTGGTACATTGTATGTTACACACTGGCTATCTACCTATTGAATCTGTTTTTGGCATTTTTACAACCAAAGTTTGATCCATCTTTGGAACAGGACCTCAAAGATCAAGACTTAGAAGAGGGTGAAGGACTACCAACAGTTACTCCAAATCCGGATGAAGAATTCAAACCATTTATTCGACGGTTGCCAGAATTCAAGTTTTGGCACAACGCTACCAGAGCTACTGCCATTGCTTTCTTTTGCACTTGGTTCTCAGTGTTTGATATTCCAGTATTCTGGCCAATTTTGTTGATCTATTTCATCATTTTGTTCTCTTTGACAATGAGACGACAAATTCAGCATATGATTAAGTATCGGTACTTGCCATTTGATTTGGGCAAAGTGAAATACAATCGATCTTAAGTTTCCTCAATCTCCTCCCATGTATAATAGCTATATTATTATTATTATTATTATTAATAATATGATCTCTAGAAACTCTTAGTTTAGTAATGAATTTAATGGAATTTTTTCGGCGCCAATTGCTTGAACTACAAGTGGACCCTGACAGGACCTATCGTGTATCGGTATCGCTTATTTCTATTATATTTAGCGAATCTATCTAAAAATAGAATATTTCACCAGGGGTCATCTCTGAAACAGGTCATCGCCAGCATAGTGGATAGACCGATCTAGCTGCGCCTCGGAAAATAGGTTGAACAATGAGCCAATTTCCCTTGTACGTTATCTGGACCAGTTGTTGTTCTCTTTTTAGTGTCGATTGAGATGCCATGAGCGTTTTCATCGGCATGATTTTGAGCCGAACGAGTGCATTTGGTTGATTACTTGGCAAAATTCACTTGGTAGTTAGTACATTGTGCAAATTCTTTGTAAGCCGCTATAATTGGTCTGCTTGTCCATATCTCTGTGCTATGAAGTCGGGTTCACGAGGCCAGCTGTTAGCATGCGGCTCCGCCGCACAGATGTCTCAGAGCCTAAGTCTACTGTTTTTGCTTCTTTTTTGAAAAAAGAAGCAAAAAAAACGGTGTCTGCGGCGCCTACCTCTAAAAAATTGTGAGCAATTGGGAAGCTATCTACGGGTTCCAAATATCACTGTAGTCGTCCTTAAACTTGTCACCGAGAGCATCAGCTAAACGGTTGATATATTCAAGCATCTCATGAAACAAAGTGCGGTGACGGAGTGCGTGACTCACTATTATCATCATCTTTACTGACTTCATCATTCATGAAAGAGGAAAGCATCCAATTAGGGTACTTGCAAGAGAAAAAGAGCGGTGTAGCCGGGTCTGATACTGTTTCCAACACTGTTGTCATACTGTTGTCACTGGAGTTACCAGCAAGGACAACAAAGCGGTTATATCGTTCTTATTACACTCGTAATTTCGAAAAGCTTCAGCGGATCAACGGTATTGCTTCAATGATAATTCACACAGGAACAAGTCCTTCATATCCAAAGATACATCTACACCTGCGGATGCAAATGATTGGCATGCTTTGACACCATTTTCCACCAACAGTCGAAGTTCAAGCTCTTCTACCTGAACACTCCTATTTCTTGCTAAGAGCTTTCCACTAATGGCATATTTAATTCTCAAAGCACCGCGTTCTGCAATATTGCTGATATCCATAAGGATACGGGCCATCTCCGTTCTCCACTGATCATGAAGTTTACTAGCACGCTCTCCAGCACCCAATTGATCGATCAAATGCTCAGAATGTGCCAAATATTCATTTCGTATTCCCAGGTCAGCCGTGCTTTTTGTTTCCCTTAAACGGTCCAGGAAAATTTGCAGATCCTGATCTGATACAGACAATTTTCGTTTCCTTGAAACCATGTTGATTAAAAAGTGCGAAATTAAACGTAATAGAAGCCATAGAAGAACGGGCAGAGCCGGTTATATGCACCATTTGCATCATGTGGAACTCTATTCTAACCATATACGGAATAATTGGACAATGCACTGTTTTTTGCTTCTTTTTTTAAAAAAGAAGTCATTACTCGAAAAATTACGATTTTTCGTTCAAAAGGATTATATATTAAGATAAATTACGTGTTCATGCACAAGCTATTCGAGGCATCTCGCTATGTCTAGGTGGCAGAGGGGCGACCACAGCAGGTCGATGACGGTGATCTTTGAAGCGTTTCTGTAGGATCTCATTAGCCCGCTTCAGTACGAACGACTGGATTGCGTCGTAGCTCAATGCTGGATCAATGTCTAGTCTGATGTCCTTGAACTCGTGCTTGTCCAATGCTTGGATGTATGCATATTTGCGAATATCTTCGCTGGCACCAGCCTTGTTGGCCAGGTTGCGGTGGAATATGTTGAAGCTCTCCACTGCTCTAAGATTGACGCATTCAGTAGTCATGAAATTGTGGGTGTGGGCCAACTGCACAATGGATTGCGCCGGTGGGTCTGTTTGTTGGACAAAGTATGCAATCAACGCGTCCGTCAGGATGAATGGGCGGTTTTCTTTTGGGTTTAGTATCCCCAGGAACCTTTTGGCAGTATTGATGTCGTCCCTAGGGACACCTTTGATGATAAAATGATAGCTCTCAGGAATTGATTTCGCTAGAATATCCATTGCCTGGAACAAATGCTGGGGAACTTTTCTGAAATAGCCCCTCATTGCGTTTGCAAAGTCGTATATGGTTAACATGGAGCCGTTCCAAGGTTTTGGAATTGGCAGAAATGTTTGCATTTGCTGCGGCTTCGGCGATGATTGCGTGCCATTGGCATCGGAAGGAGGTGCCCATCTTGGTGGATAATGTACCACCAACTGCTGTGACGTTTGTTTGTTCAACCTTTTCTTTGGCCGTTGTTGCTTTTGTGAAGAGGACGACGGAGAGGCTGATGAAGAAGGAGGTGGAGAAGGCGATGGTGACCGTTCTCGCTTTTGAAGCTGTGTTGGAACAGGTATAGGTGGGATGGTGGCCACATCAATCTCCGGAGGTGAAGGCTGCTGCAGAGTAGACTTTGACTGTTTCTTGAATAAACCCATTGTGTCTGTTATACTCTCTTCAAGGATATACTGGTAAATAGTTTAATGGATAATGAGATGAAAGACATTCAGGGTCAATTGGCTGCTCTTTATATAATTACATACCCAGGGCCAGCTAGCGAGGAAATCTCACCACACAAGGGCATAATTGCCCGTTTCATAAATAATCCACTTCACCTCCCCAATCTGTCATCATCACCATCCATTCACCATTCACCATTCACTAGGAGGTAGGGTCGGTCGGCCGGTCGGCACCACCACCTCCGATTTAGATCCCGTCACGGATCTCCATATACGACGATACGATACTTTGAGGCATTAGAAAGAAAGTGTTTCCAAGAAAATGAGAGAATTTTTGGTCCATGCATGTTCTCCTCCGTACCGGTGGTAACTATGGTGGCGCGAGGTGTGGCGCGGGAGTAAAACGGTGCCGCTGCAAAATGTGTGGAAATGAAACGTCATATGTGGACAACAGGCTGCACGATACGTTCAACGTGCCGTATGAAAAAAGCTTAAGTTTCGGTAGACTTTTCTCATCACATCATCACCTACACTATGACAGAAACGGTATTAGAACAATATTCAGGTCCAGAAATCACAGATCAAGGGCTGGTATTCAAAATACCCGATTCTGACTCTAATTCTGATTACACTCTGATTGTACGGTCGATCCCTGCGGACAAACCCGATGTGGCTATCAGGATGGGTGGGTTGTTGACATGGCTAGATATCGACGATGGAGATGATGAGGAATTTACAACCAAGAAGATATGGTGTGGAGACACCAGCGAGTTTGAGGATTTGATAAATCAAGTGACTGGATATGTCGATGATAAGGAATTGACAGATAAGATCTCTGTATCGGTAGATTTACACGATCAAGGTGGGGGTACTTTGTTGGTGGATCGTCAACAGCAGAGCCAACAACAGGGTGTTGTTGACCACGTTTTATGGTATAACTATCCCCAGTTGGACGATCTAGTCAAGCAGGTCAAGCAGCTGGTGTGGTTTGCGCCCAGTGAAGCGTTCAACCGGCTCGCTTACAGCAACAAGAGCGACGAACAAATAGAGCAGATCTTGAAGGATATCAAAACAGACATGCCCATGGACCAGCTGAAGCAATTCTTCAAGTCGTCGTCGTCTTCCTCGGCAGTCTCGTCGCCAGAGCCATCGACCGAAAAGCCCAAAAAGCGCATGACCAGGCAGCAGAAACGAGCACTCCTGGCCCGTAAGCGGAAATAGAGCCCTGTAGAAGTTTAGAAATTGCGTTCATGAGTTCAACACCGCTAGTGCGTCTTCCAGAAGTGTCTTCTTTTTTTAAAAAAAGAAGCAAAAAACAGTAGCAGAACAGTCCATCGACCCCCTGATTGACCCTGAAATGACCATACTACGAGCTATAGAACCAGTGCACTGGAGATAACCCAGCCGCACAGACACGAGGCACGTGCACATCACGTCTTCGATGCTTTCTTCTTTTTTAAAAAGAAGCAAAAACAGTAGACGAATGGAATCAACGCACCTCAACCTATCTAATGGTGGTCCCAGTTGTCACTAAGACGGCCCCACAATGCCAGCGAGTAAGCTGCGTAACGCTTCGGGTGACTTTCTTCTTTTTTTAAGAAAAGTAGCATAAAACAGTAGCCAATTGGAACAAACGGACCTCAAGCTCTTCAATGATATTCTTAGTTCCCTCAACAAAAACCCGGAACATGGTTTTTGGACCCCCAAACGGCCCCACCACCAGTGGCGCCTTTCCCCCATCGTCTACTGTTTTTGCTTCTTTTTTAAAAAAGAAGAACATCACCGGAATCGAATTTACATCTTTTCAGCAATTGGCATAAACAGACCTCTAACTATCTAGTGATGTTCTTAATTTCTTCGGAAAAGGACTGGAACATCGATTTTGACCCAAAGAGGCACCATCTCCCCTGGTGCCTGTCTTTCTCCAGCTTTGAAATCAACGTATCACGTGCATGGACACTCTCTGTGAATTTCACCTTTTTGTAAAGAAGAAGCTAATCAAATTTGTCGAATGGAATAAACAGATCACATTATGTCCAATGGTGTCCTCTGTTTCCTAAAAAAAGTGCCAGAACACCTTCTTTGACCCCCCAAAGGGCTCCACCTCATCTGATCCCTCACCAGCGTCTACTTTCCTTTGCTTCTTTTTAAAAAAAGAAGAACATCACCGGCATCGCTATGTCACGTGCGGACGACACATTTTGGGCGGATTTCTTCTTTATTTGAAAAGAAGCAGAAAACAGTCGACAATTCGAACAAACGGACCACAGGCTATCTAATGGTGGTCTCGGTACTTGCTAAAACGGCTCGGACGTGGCTACTGTTCTTTGCTTCTTTTTTAAAAAAAAGAAGAAACCCACCCGCAAGGAACATAAGTCCGAAATAGACGGAACTACTTAAAATATTCCGGGGTAGTCTGTCTATCTGATCGTGGAGATAAAATAGTGCGGGTTTCGGACTGCGGACGATTCAGGAATTGCGGACTTTGACACAACAAGCACATGAGATTGTTCGAACCTTAATCACGGGTATCCTTTGTCCTTCCGAGCTCCGAGATTTCCCTTCCTGTACTCTCCGATGAACAGTCATCATCCTTTTCTCTTTGTCGGTGGGACGGTGGGTCGGTCGGTGGGTCGGGTCGGCAGGCCGATCAGCCGCATCAATCTAAATCTTTGTTAGATCCAAATACAAGAAAAAAAGGGGGTGGAGCAGTGGCAATGCGAGCAAGAGCTCTCTTTTGCTTTATTGCTGATTGTCGTTATCTATTCTATATCTGATATACTAGGCAATCATCTAGTGATTGCTCTTTCACGTATTCGCAATCCGCAATATGATAGCGGAATTCGGTGATTAGCTAACTCCGATCCACCTGCATGAAAACGCGGCTTTAACAACAAGGTAGAAACAAAAAAATTTTATGGTGTGTGTGGATTTGGCATGTGGAGGATCTGCGCCCATAACCGCATGGGCTGGGTGCTTGGTTCTATTATGAAACTCAAGTGGCTTGCAGGGATTACTGCTAAGCCTACATTTTTTTTTGTGTGAAGGACCGAAGGGGTAGGAAGAAGATTTTTTTTTTTGATTCTCAAATATAAAGTTTCAAACTTTAAAATTTATTAGTAGAGTAATTGGAAGTAGTGGTTATATACATTAGTATCGTTAGGTATTCGTAACAGTAATGAAAAAGTGTCAATGCAAAAATAAATAAATAAGAGGAGTCTTTTAACAAACATCAATTGCCTGTGGTGGAGATAGAGGTCGAATAGCTACTGGCTGAGCCATCTTAGCTGGTTCTGAAATGGTAATTGCTTGAGCAGTCTTTGTTTCTTGTGTGCTGCTAAGTACTAGATTGTCATAATCTTCCTCAATAGTTGGCATGGTTCGATGGTTGGACCTTGAGTAGTGTTCATCATCTTGTTGTTGTTCAATTTCAATTTCGAATTCATCATCATCTTCTGAAGAATAGTATTCATCATCAGAGTAATCGCTGTCACTATCACTGTCACTGTCACTTTCACCGCCACCGACATAGACTACACTGTTGTCTTCATCAGCAACAGGCTTGACAGGTAATTGGAATTGCACCTTTTGGTTTTGTACTTCTCGTTCTTCTCGTTCTTGTTGTAGTTTTTGTAGCTTTTGCTTCTGAAGGTTTTCCATCAAGGAATCGAGCAAGTTGGCATGCGACACCAAAACTCGCAAATTGTGATCATGTCGAGAAGCTTCTTTGGTAAGCTTGGATCTAGCTCGAGCTGCTAGATAATAAGTATCGGCTAGAGAATCGGTATTCATTTTTGAAGGATGTAAAGATAGAAAGATAGAAAAGTATAGATGATGCAAAATAAAAAACGGTGCAAGGTCGAGTTTATTTATAATGTCGTCGCATTTGACAGAAGAGTCTTGAAGAATGATTCAAAAAGCAACTGAAACACCTCAACGAGAAAAAAAATTAGAAATCAAATTAATCATCTCCGACCCGTTCGGGTATTACTCACCATGCCGACCACCACACTGCACCTTTTTTCTTTGCTGAGTCACTATGAAAATCTAGGTCGGCGGGTCGGTGGTCGGTACCGATGTGTGTGTCGGTGTTGCGAAAATTATTAATTCATCGGACTTAATGTTAGTAATGGCAGTCGGCGTTCCGATCGGTGTCGGTGTTGGGTGACGGGGTTTGGCGTAGTGCGTATAGGGTGCTTTGTAAGGCTGATTTGTCGTTGTCGGCGGCCCGTTTCTCTTGGTATTACAAATTGTCGGAGACTATCTCGCAAGGTTCGCAAGTCCGGGAGTATCGCAACTCCGGAACAAGGTCACGAACCAGCCCGTACTGTAACCCGTTAAAATTAGTCAGAAGGTGTGAACGTGAACCTTGGTGGATTTACTTTCTAATCATAGTCATCCCCGGCGAACCGTTTGACTGTTTTTGCTTCTTTTTTTAAAAAAGAAGAAGTCATTTCTAGTGCACTTTCCTGCCATTGAAGTGCTCAGAGTGTCGGGATCACGACGGAAATCCGATAGTTTTTGACCAAGAACCGGTGATAAGATGTGAGTGAGTGAGGCGTACAGAGACTGCACACGGAGGCACACCAGCGTGCTAACTCCGTTGTGTGCTGTGTGGTTTTTTTGTTGGCGGGCTTAGTCAGTCTCCAGCCTGTAGTAGTTCTCCACCGGAAGGTCTTGGGAAGAGTTTGTGTTCCGACCCGAGAATTACAGGGTGTCATAACGGATGACTATGAGTAATTCGTAGCGCCAAGCCGAGCCCAGCAGCCAGACAGGCTCCAAGCTTAAGTTCTGAGCTTAGAAAGCATAGCAGTAGTATTATTATAGGGTATGGATAACCATGGCTTGTTGCACGTAGCAAGTAGCAAGTAGCACGTAGCGCAAGATAGAAGACAGTATATGTGTGGAACCCGTGGTGCGGCGGCGCATGGTTTCGGTGCCGATGCGGCTCACAGCTGATATTTTTGCGTTGTGCAGCTGCATTGCGCTATTGTATCATATGCGTGTCATTCCAATACTAGTATTGTGGGATGATTGGCGTCGAGCTTCATTCTCTTTGGAATTACAAGGGTTACTCCAGCGACAGTGGGCATGGCAACCACACCAGCTACTACTCTACTTACTGGTCAACAATCTGCTACATTCCCGACTGTCACCGTGGTTGCGGGCTTGCGGGCGCGGAGTGGGTGTGTTGTGTGGCGTGGTGCGGCTCACGCCTGTCATCGTCAGGGGCAACAGAGATTCTGATACAAGAAAAAAAACACCATACGCGCTGCGCTACACGACTAACCGACGGACCACTCGAACAGCACTACTACTTCCATACATACGCATCAGGCACGGTACAACTAAGAGAATCACGATAGGGAGGTAAAAGCCAGCCACTTGGTTTTTTTATGGTACATTAATTGACTGCTGCTGATCGGTGGTGCTGTAGCAACCTGAAAATATTCAGCTCTTTGATGTCATGTAGGTGTCAGAATATTGTTTATGCATAATGCACAATGCAGAGGGCAACAGAAAAATTATAGCTTAGCAAAGTTCCAAGTCCTAATTAGTCCATCTGAAAATTCCATTGGGGACCCGCCATAATGGATGCTACCCGCAATGTTAAAACGGTTGCTATTTATTACCCATTTTGTTATTATTCAAAAATGTAACAATATTGCCCCGTGTGCCAGCATATGCAGCATGTGTTATGTGTATTGTTTAGCTTATACCAGCTGCATGGACCATCCATGTCTCCATGACGTGGGAAACCCGGTCTGTTTCTAACCCACCTACACCAAGAATTAGCACCACCAAACCAATAAAACCCACGTTGTATCCCCTGATTAGACAAAATTTTTTTTTTCTCTACTGACTCTCTGTCCATTTTCATCGACTTAGAATCTTTCATTCGTTCACTCCTTTTTTTTTTCCTTAACTTCAGTCATTCTTTTTTGATTGTATCATACGATACATCCCTAATTCACGGTCCTTTTATTAAAAAAAAATTCAACTCACCCTAGTCATTCTCTAAACAAATTTATCTTACTGAGTTTTTTTTTAATAGGGCTTGTCCAACTCTTGTCATTCCTTTTTTATTATATCTAAAAATCCGTTGCCGGGACAACCACAACACTTTCCGGTGAAGTCAACATAAACAACAAGTGACCTCCCGACCGATTTCAATCAAAACAACATAATCTTTTTTCTTGAAGTGAGGTTTGAGTGAGTTAGTGGGTAAGTGATTGAGTGAGTTTCGTGTGAAGTGTTTTAGCAAACAAAAACCCTTTCATATAATCATCCATCCTTCAACTACTTGCATTTACTGAACAACAGAAAAAAAAACAACAACAATGGAACGAGCTAGAGTCAGAGTCAAGAAAATTGATGAAAACTCAATACTCGAAACCAAGAAAATTCTCAACAAGAGAGCAGCTGGTAGTACTTTGAAGAAACCTGGTGATAATAAACGTGTTGTATTAAAGACTGTTAAACAAGAAAACAGTCAGGATAATGTTAGATCCAATTTATTGTCAAAACCTAGAAGTATTCAGGTATACCAAGATGAAGTGGACGAAATAGAGGAGCAGCAGCAGCAGCAGTTGAAATTGCAGCAGCAGCACCAAAAACAACAACAACCAATACTACACGATGTAGAACAAGATGATACCCCAATGCCTAATTCAGATGATACAATCGAGCAAGAGAGCTGTGATGAAGATGTAGAAGTAGACGAAGAAGAAGAAGACGACGATGATGACGATGAGTTCACAAAACAGTCGCCAAGTCCAAGCCTAACCAACCCAAATGCTTTATATCCAGTTTATGATAAAACAAGTCATCAATATATGACAAAATTAAAGCATGAATTTTCCAACAAACCAGGAATCTGGGATGATGAAGATGAAGATACCCTTGACGTTTCAATGGTTACAGAATATTCAGATGACATTTTTGTTTACATGAGAAAATTAGAACAGACAATGAGACCAGATCCTGGGTACATGGATAATCAAACGGAAATTCATTGGTCCATGAGATCGATTTTGGTGGATTGGTTAGTCCAAGTGCATGCAAGATTTAATTTATTACCAGAAACACTATTTTTAACGATAAATTATATGGATCGATTTTTAAGTTTAAAGACAGTTTCACTATCAAAATTTCAACTAGTTGGAGCAGTGGCGCTGTTTGTTGCTGCCAAATACGAAGAAATTAACTGTCCTTCAGTTCAAGAAATTGCATACATGGTTGACCATGGCTATTCCATTGACGAAATTCTAAAAGCCGAACGATACATGATTGACTTGTTAGAATTCAACCTAGGATGGCCCGGCCCCATGAGTTTTTTGAGAAGGACATCAAAAGCTGACGATTATGACTTGGAAACGCGAACTTTGGCAAAATATTTATTAGAAATTTCGATTATGGATGAAAGATTTGTTGCAAGTCCTCCCTCATGGTTAGCGGCTAGTGCTCATTGTTTGGCTCGACAGATGTTGAATCGAGGCGGTTGGACGAAGGATCATGCATATTTTGGTGGTTATACTCAAGCTCAGCTGGAGCCTGCCGTTAAAGCGCTGTTGGCATGTTGTGAGAATCCGATGGAGCATCACAAGGCTATTTATGAGAAATATGCCGACAAGCGGTTTAAGCGGGCCAGCATCTATGTGGCTGAGTGGATGAAGGAACACTATTTTTGATTTTTAGATATATAAAATAATTTTTGTTTCTATTTTTTTTTAATTTTTAATTATTTCTTTAAAGTGTGTGCTGTGCTTGCCGGTGGTGTTCTTCTTTTTCCAGAAAAAGAAGCAAAAAGCGGTCAACATCTGAAAGCAGGCACTGTTTTTGCTTCTTTTTTAAAAAAGAAGAGCACTTTGGAATTCCAGAAAAAGAAGCAAAAGGCGGTCAACGTCTACCTCCAGACGTGTCCCCAGCCGCACGGCGGTGCGGCTTCGTGATATTATGTAATCGTCCCAACTGTTGCTACTACTCCGCGCCGCAAATTTTTTTTTTTGTTTCCTGTAAACAACAACAGAATGCTCAGACAAGTCGCCAAATCCTCTTCACGGTTAGCTACCCGAGCCATTGCTCGAAGCACTACCAGAGCTGCTGGAGCTGTAGCTATGCAGACCTACCGACCAGCTACTGCTGTGTTTGCACGTCAACTACATGTCTCCAAGCCAGCATTTCAGCTGAGCGCAAACGATTCCGAGCTTGTCGCAACTTTGAAGAGAGAAATTGAATTGGAAACTGAAAACGACCAAGAAGAAGACCGAACCATTGTTGATCGATTTTTGGCTGATTCCGGTTTCAAGGTCGTTTCCAAGGCTGGTTCTGATTTGATTGAACTGGAAAAGAAGGACGGTGGCGAGGTGATCCACGTCTACTTCTCATTGTTCGACTTGAACAGCGACTCAATGATGAACGAGTACGAAGATGCCGAAGATGGAGCTGCTGCCGCAGCCGAAGAAGGTGAAAACGGTGAAAACGACTTTGGTGATGAAGACATGGAATCCCCAATTCGTGCCAAGGTTGTGATTGAACGACCATCCGGCAAGGCCTTGACTGTTGAGACCACCATCCACGATGATCTGTTCTTGATTCAATACATCCAACCTCACGAAAAGGCTAGCCTGGCTACCGAGAACACTGCTGAAGCAGACCACGCTCGACGACAGCAATACCAGGGCCCAGTATACAGCACCTTGGATCCTAGCTTGCAGACCGCTATTGAGCGATACTTGGAAACCCGAGGCATCAACTCGGAATTGGCCACCTTCATTCTAGAGTACACCGCCTCCCAGGAAAACACCGAGTATATCTCGTGGTTGAACCAGGTCAAGGACGTCGTCTCTGCCTAAATATACCTGCCATAACTGTACATATATAAACCTATTCGCTCACTCTGCGCCGTAGGCACCGTTTTTGCTTCTTTTTTGAAAAAGAAGAAAGCCACCCTAGAGTTGATGTCTCTTTTTCCAGTAGAATTGCGCCGCAGGTACCGTTTTTGCTTCTTTTTTGAAAAAATAAGCAAGGAGCCGTCAACGATGGGGATCATACGGGTTATCGATTGCTTACTGCACACATGCTATATCACAGAAGCCTATTTCGTCGAATTGAGCCGCAGGCACTGTTTTTGCTTCTTTTTCCAGAAAAAGAAGCAAAAAGCGGTCGACGGTGGGTCCATTCGGGTTATCGATTACTTACTGTACACATGCTATATAACACAACCCTATTTCTTCTTGTTCTGCTTCTTCAGGTGGTGCTCAGGGATCCACGACTCGTCGTAGCCCTTGCCGTTGGTGCTGACACCACTGGATTGGCCCTTTGGCGTCTTTTCTCGCACTGTCGAGGTCTGTGGCTTCTTTGGCTGCTCGAGGTATGGCAAGACGAACGACAGGGTGACAATGTAGCCAACACCCAAAACGGCAGCCACGAGGATGAGCTCGGCCAAAATCAGCTTAGGATCAAACCATGAGACAGCCTGGTCGAGCATGGAAATGGCCGTCTTTGGCACGTTGACAAATCCGGCGTCCTCTCCGGACAATGCGAGCAAAGTGAGAACAAGATCAAAGTCTCTTGGAGCCAAAGACAGCGCCAATCGGTGCGACACAGTCACCTCCTTGCCTGGCTTGATCACGGTGTCTTCGACTTTGGCGTTGGTGAGGTTGGAGAAGATCTTGGATTCGCCCTTCTTGTTTGGCTTTTCAAAGATCGCTCCGCCGTACCCCACGACGGTGATCTCCTTGGACTCGTCGTTTCGGATCGTAAACTCAATTGGAGCTTCAATGTCGTTGGTGATCTCAACTGCCCCGTTGGAGTCCTTCACATTCTCTGGGAACCCCACTTTGACTGAAACTTTCGAAAGAACTGGCATGTCGCCCTCCTGCTCTCCGGCAGCAGCAACAGCAGAACCAAGCATTGCTGCTAGTGGCAACAATACAGACGAGATTGATGACAACTTCATGATACTATGTTTGGATGGTGTCGATGTGAAAACGGCAAGTGAGTTTTTGCGTGAGGTGACTGTTGCGTGGCTTCTTCAAGGTTCCATCATGAGGGGTGCCACCACACCGCTCTCAACCACCGCCGCATTCGCACAGAATGGTGTCTTCTTTTTTTAAAAAAAGAAGCAAAATGCACTGGAATGTGCGAAATTGACCATTACAGACCCCAATGCCCGTATTTTGGGCTTCATTTCGCTAATAAACGGAGGAACCCCTGCCATGAGCCTCACAGGAGCGCGCGACGTCGGCATATCATCGCGGGTCACCACAATCAATTCAACCACTGACAACAATAACAATGAATATCACAGTGGAATTCTCTGGAGGCATGGAACTACTGTTCGATGGGAAGAAAAAGCTCCAAGTACAGGCTCCCGAAGGCTCAGATATCAAGTGGTTGCTTGGCCATTTGGTTGAGCAAATGTCGGACCCTCGAACTGATCTCTTCTTGCAGGACGGATTAGTGTAGGTAATCTTTAGTATACGAATAACTGACTAACTAATGATGATCTATCAACAGACGACCTGGTATCTTGGTACTGGTCAACGACGCAGATTGGGAACTGGTAGGTGAAGAAGAATACATAATCCAACCAAACGACACGATACATTTTGCTTCAACCCTACACGGAGGCTAAGATCAATTGATATCGGGCCATGCCATCGCACTTAAAAATTTTTGTTTGTGAATACCGTCTACCGTCCCCTGTGCGGCCTAAACTAATTGTATTACATATTTTTTTTCTTTTACTTTCTGTCTCATCATAAAACCACATACGAATCGCAATACGAATCGCAATACGCTCTATCGTAGCGTCAAGCTCAATTACTACGTTCTAACTTACGCATAACTTAATTTAACGTAGTATTTTCCGTTCACTGTTCTGTTCACCTAATTGGCTATTTCATCCGTGCGACAGAGCGACTAGTATAGAATGCATGGAGACAGAGATGGCTCTTAAAACAGGATCAAGCTCTATAACGCCTGTTACAATTCACCTACCCAAATGTTCAACAGTTATGAAATACGTGGAAGAAGATGCTGACACACATGCCAAAAAATTGCCGCTGTATCTGTTGAATGGTTCAAATAACACGTTTGAATGTCCTGTACCAGATTGTCGCCATGATCGGAACTTTTTTAGCGTAAAGAGTCACATCATGAGAGCTCATAACGAATACGGCTTCTACGAAAAAGACTATGATCCGGAGCTTGCAATGGTGCCTGAAGCATTGAAGAATACCGCCATGAGAATAGATTTGGCGCTGCGGTTGGTGGTTTGTCATGCTACGCATACCGTGTTGTTAAGATCACAACTGTTATTACATTCCAGGTCCTGCAGTCAGTGCTCCAAGTTTGACAGCACTAAATCTCGTCAAGAATTGCAACGCTACGTTTCTGACAAGTGGTCCAGAGTTCAGGATTTGAAGAACTGGGCCATGTCTGCCTCGATTGTATCAGCTCCATACGGGTCTGAACTCACTGATCTAGGTTCCATAAAATGTAAGCAGTGCTCAACCAAGCTGGTTGCGAATGATTTGGAGGATAAGAGAATGCTCTGCTGCAAGTTCAAATCTGAAAAAGGTCTAATCCTTCACACGCCAGTACCCCGTAATGAGTGGAACTTGGCTCTATTAGACGAATTGACCGTCCCAGTAGTGCTCCATCCTGCTACGAACAATCAGCGTCGACCCGCAGAACAACGTAGCCAACCTGAACGCCTTGATAGTATTGAGCCGCGCATTGAGCGCAAGACTGTCCAAGTACAAGCAACAGTTCCCGTTCGCTCTAAACTCTCTAAACTGCCACCGGCTACACCAGAACCCAGTGGTGATATACAAGTCCCGGATATCGGGCACTATGTTCAGCTTTGTGCAGATGAACTAGACAAGTTTTCGTTTGGATTACAGCATAGACTAGTTGCACGATGGACTGATGGCAAGCTTTACGATAATGAGACTCTAGAGGGCGGATATTCGTTTGCTACTGATTACCGAAACGAGTTTAACAGTCAATTGGTACCACGGGAAGAGGCTTTGCTGATTGAAATGGCTTTAGAGGCGAAAGTTAGCGGTGATGAATATTTAACATGGTTAATAGCCCTGCTGACTACCAAAGTGCCAAACCACACACAACGAGATCAATTGATGAGCCTGGCCACTGACCTCGAAGAGTTTACACGAAAGATATTTGCACTGGTATTTTTCGCTCAGCCCAATTCCATGAAAACGTTTGAGTTTTCTGCATTAACTTATATGAATCCGCATTTTAACGTGTCACGAAATGTGGAGATCTTCAAGAACCGGGTTTCCATCAACAATAGAAAAAACCGGTTACCTTGGGTGGTTAGCGAGATACTCACCCGTTATTTATTAATCATTCGCCCATTGCAGGTGCGAATATCTAACTTATTAGGAATGAAGGATCGACTGTCGCGATGTGAGGAAGGCTGCTTATGGGAGGTCGACTACCAGGAAGGACAGTTAGCAGGCGGTATAATTCGAAAACAATCAGCATGGATTGCTCAATCGTCTACCCGAAACAAGAATCGGAATATTCCATTACACGGCATGCAATGGAACGCATTGAAGCTTGCTTGTGCGGATCACAACTACGGTGAAAAGCAATGGGAGCATCTTCTTGGGATAGAGCAGGTCAGTGAGAAGCTACACGGTACATGGTGCGGAAACCAGACTCAATGCATGTTAAAGCGGTAATATATGATACGAAAGCCTATTGATTCTCTTCCAGATTTCTGATTGAATGATTGAATGAACGCATAATGATACTCTTGCAGATTGAATAAACGCCTAATGATCCTCTACCAGGGTAGTAGTAAAGTTTTGTAGTTTTTTGAATGAAATCCTAACGATCCTCTACCAGAATAAATGCAGTCTTGAATGAACACCTCGATTAAAGCGGCAACAGATGAAACCCTAATGATCCCCGGCCAGGATAGTTGCTATCCGGCGTTAGTTCCAACGTTTTGTAGTCTTGTCCCCTCTGTATTTCCACCGTGATTGCCTTCTGATCGGATTCCTTGACGATCAATGCAACTTTCTTCAATCCGTCATGATTCGCGGCATTGGCTGACCCAAACGTGATGATCCTGTCTCCGTCTT
Organism: Blastobotrys proliferans; assembly: GCA_003707485.3. Lineage (NCBI taxonomy): Eukaryota > Fungi > Ascomycota > Dipodascomycetes > Dipodascales > Trichomonascaceae > Blastobotrys > Blastobotrys proliferans. Next base: position 31,034 of record PPJI03000070.1, read on the forward strand.
GCAATCCTGCCTTTAGTGCAGGGCTTTCCGGGGCTACACTGCCTACTTTGGCGAATGCCACCTTTGTGGTGGTTGACGGTGCTGATGTCGATGCGTTGGTTGAACTACCGCTGGAAGATGCCGACTGGAAATAATGGACCAACCCCTTTTCGATGTCGCCCATCAGATTCTTCAAATCATTCTGCAGCCGAATAATCTCAGCACGAGTAGTCCGAACTTGAGGCACATCGATATCTGATCGCGGGAATCCATCCGAAGTCACCAGTGGCGTAGTCATGTCGCAGCCGTGCGATTTAAGCACATCTAGTAAATCATCAAGCTGAGACTCAAGCTCCTTGCGTTTGTCAATCATCTCGTTAACATCCTTGCGGTAATCCGTCGACGTAGTGGTCATTTTCTACTGATGGTCGGTGGTTGTAATGTGAGTGAGTTGGTCGGGATCGGTGAATGAATGGTGAACCTGGATGGTGGCGTGCGGCTCCGTATTTTACGGCGGCTTTCTTCTTTTCAAAGAAAGAAGCAAAAACAGTCGCTATGCCGTACAGCCACTAAGTTCCGCTTCATAGCCTGATCCGCTGTCTGTGTAGCATTCACAACACTCCATTGAAATCAAGTCATACTCCTCTTCATCTTCATCTTCACTACCAACATAACTAGAGGAACTGTAGTCGTAATTCACAGATGGTACATCGTCGAAATGGGCTCTACGACGATTATCGAAATACGCTCTGCGATAATTATTCCAATCAGAGTCGAATTGGTACTCATGGTCGTAGTCATAGTAATAATCATCTGGATACCGGTTCCTATACCGTTGGAATATACATGGGCAGCATGATCTAGCCAAATCAATTGCCAAGTCAATAATTGATTGCGTCGTGGTACTAAGTGCGGAGTTCATTTTTATTTCAAGCGACAGTGAAACTAAAAGTAAAAGGATTCTTGGTATTCGGTTCTTCAATTTATATAGGATTCGTTCAAACACACCATACCTAGAAATCAATGATGGTGTGTTTATCTGCGTTCAAAGGATATGGAAAGTCTATTTATTGGATCTACCAAAACATTTCCACGCTATTTGCTTGATTTTGCATCCTAGCTGCTGAGGTTCTTGTACCGTTCCTTGATGAGGGTCATGCAGAGTATACACCATGGTTGGATCATATTCAGAACTAGCAACCTTACCATACCCACCTGCATGGGAGTTTCTGGGACGATAATCAACCATACTGAATGGAGCCAGTATTTCGAATATGCTCCCATCAGAACCAGATGTTGAACAGCTATCATCATCATAACACTCATCATCAAACAGATTCAAGTACTCGTCTTTCTCGTTAACAAAGCCGTTACGAAGCACCAACAAGATTTCAAAATTCTCAATATAATATCCAAGTCTACGTACTGTATTGTGACCAATATCCTTCTGTTTGTTAGCACGGGTAAGTCCAAGTAAGTTTAGAAATACCCGTTTATACTGCTTACTGAAGTCACAATTGGTAACATAATTGCTCAGAACCGTCTTTAACTCTATCAACAAGAACTGTAGCCTCCAGTACCTATCCCTACCCCCAGCAACAAGGTAATTTTCAGATGGCCGTCCAATTCGCATATATTCATCCAATCTCCTGAGTACCTTTGATAACTTACGGCCACCTCGGGCAAACTTCAAGCACTTGAGCCTTGAGGTGTGGTAGAAAGTCCTGTTTCTATGGTGAAATCTACACTCATGGTCAATTAGTCTGTTGTAGTATCTAATACGGTCATGGAATGATTCCAATTTCAGCCATTCACCATGACTTAGAGCAGTCCTAATCACCATTATGTGTCACAGTGTAACAGGTGGCTTTGGAGAAGTTTGGAGGACCATTGCCAAATCACACTATACATGCATTTTGGGCAACTGAAAATTAGTTACTTTGAATTTCCATATAAATACCAGATCTATGAGCTTTATATTTACAAGCGTACGGCTGCGAAACGACTCTAGCAAGTCCAACCTCGCAACCTGCCACTTATTCGCTTCTCGGCAGGTCTGGGAATGCTAAGTCGATCAATTCACTTCTTAATGCAATCATGTCTGATTGAGCACGCAGATCGTCGTTCAGCTGCTCAATAAGCTTTTCAATATCAATTTCATCATCACCTTCGGTTGTAATATCGGGTATGATCATCTCCTGCAAGTCATCATTTTCAATTTCATCATAGTCATCATCATCATCATCATCATCATCATCGTCCACACCGTCTGACGGGTGGTCCTCTGCCCCAGGAGGGTAATACATATCATCATCTTCCTCCTCCTCTTCGGGTTCATCCTTTCCTGAAACCGAAAATATAATATCATCGTTCATATCCTTCGCCCTGCTGCTACCGGAGTTTGATTTTAAATCTAACATCTGTAGTAACCCGTGTAGTTCTTCCACATCATACCTTTTCTCTGGAGAGACAACCAAGTTTGAAAACACACTTGTCAGCTCTTGACTTACTTTATCTCCACCGTTTCTGTTCTCAACCAGTCCCACAATGCGGTTGATCTTCATTCCAATCAGCTCCGATAACACGCTGATGCGGTTATTCGCATCTTCCAGCTGCTCCACATGAGTAGCACCTTCTGCATATTTGGAATACAAGCGATGGGGTATGGTGTCCACTTCCATTCTGGCATCAGGTACAAAAACAGAAACGCGAAAGCGCAGGTCAAAAGTCGGGATTTATTTTATCTGGACGTTGCGACTCACTCCACTTGCCGTTTCGCGGAGTGGCGTTGCGTGATGCATGACGTCGTCGCGGTGGTTCAGGTTCAGGTCCAGGTCCAGAACCGCATTTGACACTGTCTACTTACTGGCGTTTTAAATAGCATAAAAAGAAAAAGGAATAGAGAAACTAGATTTTAATACATTCATTGCCGATGGTAGTTAGTGCAATGGGCGGTTTGATCGCCAGCCGGTTGGTCTGCTAGCCCATTGGGCTGCATGTCCAGTAGCGCCTACGTTGGATAATGTCATGCACGAATCAGCTGCGTGGTTCCAAGCCTAGGGTAGTGTTCTTCTTTTTTAAAAAAGAAGCAAAAACAGTAGACGCTACTTGTGTGCGGCTCACGACATGAGTCAGAACCGTCGACCGTTTTTTGCTTCTTATTTAAAAAAAAAGAAGTCGCTCCCTGATGATTGACATGGAGCATGGTTCTTGTATTACTACTAGCTAGCTACTTTTCGGCCTCATCACGCTTGTATGGGTAAGGCACGTCAAAGTACTTCCAAGGCTGGTCACAGTACAGGAACCGGTCTTCTTCCTGCTCTGTTACCCAGATCTTTGCGCCAATGGACGTCAAATGCTTGTCCAGACCCACAGTGAGGTCCAGGGCGTTCTCCAATTCACCTGGAACATAGCTGGATGGTGGCTCCTTGCCTTTCAGCACCGCAGCAAGGTTCGTTGAAAGAACCCGCGATTGATTGAACACTGCTCTGGCCATCTTTGGACCTCGCAATTGAACATCTCCGATTGCCCAGATGTTGTCGGTGCCTGAAACTCGTAGATGTTCGGTGGTGTTGATCAAACCGGACTCCGTAAAGGACTTTTTCAAGTCTAGTGTACTGGTGAAAGCATCGGTATTAGCTTTGCCCCCTGCACAGTAGAACACTAAATCGTATTCAACCTCCTTGCCGTCGACTACTACTTTCGTTTCGTCGACCACTTTTGGTCGTACACCAAACACCATTTCGACGCCCATCTTTTCCATTTCTTCCACAGTTTTTTCGCTGACCTTAGGATCGAATCTTGGCAACACGCCCTGACGAGAGCTGTATAGGGTTACCTGCTTTGAATTATCAGAGTACTTGATGTCAGTTGCCAATTCGACGCCAACTGCACCAGCTCCAATTACTGCGATGGTCTTGGCCCTTGCGATTCTATCCTGTTGGTGCTTGAAAGCTGCAATTCCCGATTCCAAGTCATTCTGCCTGGTAATAGGAAGCGACATGGAGGTTCCTGTTGCAATGACAAGGTGTGCAAAGTCGTATTTGGTACCATCCTTCAACACCACCTGGGTGTCTGTGGTATCCACGACTTCCCCGTGAACAGTCTCCAATGAGTTTGGAGGCAGGAATGACGTGTCCTGGTTCTCATATGGAATGAATGCACTTTTTTCGTTACCACCAAATACACAGTATCGTGGGTAAACAAACGGATGATTGTAGTATTTGTTTCGTTCAATGAGCGTCACTGCATAACCGGATGGAATGGAATTTGCTAGACTCTTAGCTACTGCATAACCACCATACGAAGCCCCAATGACGACAATTCGCTTGGGGTTTTCGCCAGCTGAGTAACTCCATCTGTGCACTTTAGCAGCCAAAGAGTCTTTGAACAAGTTCCAAAAGTACGGCAGCGCTCTCGGGAGGTTTCGTAATATCATTATGAGTCTTTTCAGATCCATCGCTTCCTGTGAACTGGCTTGATGAGAGGGGAGTAGGTAGTGAAAAGGGAGACAGAGCCGTATATATAAAATTTTTTATCAGATTGATCAGAGTCGGATCAGATAAAATTCTCCCCCCTTCCTATTGCGGATTTCTGGGTCTCCGACAATTCAATCTCGGCATTTCGATCCGATCAACGGCTAGATATTGAGTACTGAGTCATGAAATACTTGTTTGCATCTTCGGGTCCGAGTTCGTGGACTCTATTCCAAGTCTGGCCCTTGGCTGTGCACGTTGAAGCGAAAACAGTGCTTTAGGGAAGCTTGGACGCATGCCGAGAGTACCCGCAGACACCCGCGATCTGATAAAATTCACTGGCCCGCCGAAAGTAGCCGCGATGTCGAACAATACCCTAGGCCAGTGTCTAGTGTTTTTGCTTCTTTTTTAAAAAAGAAGAATACAACTGGAGGTCTACTGTTTTTGCTTCTTTTAAAAAAAAGGAGAATACCACTGGAGGTCTACTGTTTTTGCTTCATTTTTGAAAAAGAAGAACACCACCAAGAGGACCATGTCTTCTTTTTCCAGAAAAAGAAGCAAAAAGCGGTAGACGCTGGGCATGCACAAGCGTTGCATTGTATGGCTCTCATTATGCTATTACATTGGTATTGTTACACTGTACACTATACACATTTCTCCGCGGGTTCGCACTCCTCCCCGAAGAAGAACGACTCGGTCGACACATCAAATATCTGCCAGATCTTGTCTGAGGCCATGATGAGGTCCTCTTCATGCATGTTAACGTCGGTACGACCGTTGAAGTGAAGCAGGTTTCGATCCAGCCCAATTGTCAAGTTCAGAGCATTCTCAAATGGCTGGGGCTCGTACACCTTGAGGTCTTGGCTTCCCTGGCCTTTGATTAACCGTAGAATGTTGTCTCGGACAATACCAGCTTGCATGAATGCCCCTCGAGCCATCTGCGGACCGGTATCCGTGACATCGCCCAGGGCAAAAATGCGCTCGTCGAAGTCTATATCAACCTGCAATGTAGACTTGACTCTAATAGAACCAGACTTGGAGTCGATTGCTTTGCCTAGAGCCTCGACAAAACAGTCAGAGTTGGCCCTACCACCGACGCATGTATAGATCAAATCAAACTCTTCCTCGTGATCGTTCACCACAATGGTGGTATTGTTCTCTCCAGTGACAGTGGGTCGGCAGTTCAACCGCAGCTCAACCCCTAGTTTCTCGAGTTCTGGAATGGTCTTTTCGCTCACGATCGAGGGAAACCTGGGAAGCACTCCAGATCGCGACGAAAACAGCACCACCTGCTTGTCATCTCCGTATAAATATTTGATATCGCTGGCCAGCTCTACACCCACTGCGCCAGCTCCGATCACAGCAATCTTTGAAGCTTTGGCGATTTTATCCTGTTCCCGCTTTAGAGTTTGGATGCCTTCCACCTTGCCATTATGAGTCAATGCGACCGGAGGAGTGAGCTTTGCTCCGGTAGCAATGACCAGGTATTCGAAGGGAATATTGTCCCCATTTTCCAGCTGAACGGACCTACCTTGCAGGCCCAGACACTTTGAGTAGCGGTATTCAATTGAGCCCTTTGGCACCGAGGAATGGTCTCGGTCATCCAAAGGAATAAATGCATTGTGTTCGTAGCCCCCGTACACCGAGTACCGAGGAAATGCAAAAACATGGTTTAGATGTCTATCTTTCTCGATAACTGTCACCATATATCCTGATGGCAGACTCTGTGCCAGGTTCTTTGCAACCGTATATCCACCATGCGACCCACCGACCACGACAATCCGCTTGGGGTTCAAGCCGGGTGTGTAGGTCAGCATGTGTAATTGTTTCCAAAAACCCTCGACCAGCTCATACTTGAACAGGAGACTGATCTTGGAATAAATACTGCCTATGAGGTCCAGGATCTTGTCCATAAGCCCCATGGTTGTTGTCAAAAGTGTTGATGATCTGATCTTTGTTAGTGTGAAGAAGGAGAATTTTTTTATCTGATTTCTCGTGTGTATCGATCACCACCACAAATTTCGAGGTCCGATACAATGGCTCCAACGCACGCAATGAGGCGGAAGCGGGGCACAATTGTACAATTATATGCGATTTTTGGTTATTCTTAATCAGATCGCGTGCGCAAATTCTTAGACTTTCGTGCACCGCAGCACATACAGCGCGGCCCCCAAGGGCCAATCCTACGAGTCGAAGCTTCGGCCGCAGGGAGTAGAGTTCACTGCGGCTACACTTTAACGCGATGGTGGTCGGAGTTTATTGCCTGTTGGGGCATTATGACGGGCTAATGGCATGATCAGACGCTATCCCTTGGCCCCGTGTCTCACGCCAGGCGAGCGTTCTTCTTTTTTAAAAAAGAAGCAAAAACAGTAGATAGTAGTACCCCACAGTGACAGTGAGTTGAGTCCTTTATAAGTACCAGCCCGGCGGGTCTGCAGCCTGTCCACCAGTTGACCACCGGATATCGTTGCGCTTTGCTCCTCGGATCATCACCGCATGCCAACGGTTGGGGCAGAGCCCCGATCCATTCCGATCGAGCACCGCCGCACCTGTTAAAGCCGCACGGTGGTTACTCCTGGAGGTGATGTCTTCTTTTTTTAAAAAAAGAACCAAAAAACAGTAGACGTTGGGGGTTGTTTATGTGATGTGTTATTTTCCTGGAGACTGTTTTGGTTCTTTTTTAAAAAAGAACACATTGGCACCAGGTAAGGTGGAGACAGGAGCCCCTTGGGGGGTCAAAAACGATGTTCCGGCCTTTTCAAGAGGAAACAGAGGGCACCATTGGATAGGCTGTGATCTGTTTGTTCCATTCGTCGAGTTTGTTTAGCTTCTTCCTTACAAAAAATTTTGAATTTCACAGAGAGTGTGCCATACACCGATTTCACAGCTGCAGAAAGACAGGAACCAGGGGAGGTGGAGTCCCATTGAAGAGCCAAAAACGATGTTCCCGCCCTTTTCTGATGAAAACAAGAATATAAATAGATAGCCAGAGGTCCATTTATTCCAATTGTCGAAAGGTGTAAATCAGTTTCCCGGTGGTGTTCTTCGTTTTTAAAAAAGAAGCGAAAACAGTGGGACGGGGTTAGACACCACGAGCAGTGGGGCCGTTTAGGGGGTGTAAATCGATGTTCCGGGCCCTTCTAGAGCACAATGAGAGCACCATTAGATAGTTTGGACCCTGTTTATTCCAGTCGTCGACTGTTTTTTGCTTCTTTTTTTAAAAAAAGAAGAAAGCCACCGAAAGTGTACTCGCCGTGTCCACGTGACTGGCAGCCGCACCGAGTCGTTCCAATCCCGCCCACTGCACTTGTTGTTTTTATTTGTCGGCGTATTTACACCCACAAGCGCTTGGCGAAATTTTTTTGCACAGAACATGAGTAGCACTAGCGCCAATAAACCAGCGGACGAAACGAACCCTACTGGTAAACAGAAATGGTCAGAGCCTACGCCGCCAGTGCCAGAGGGTATGAGCAAGAGGGCCTGGAAACGGGAGCTAAAGAAGCAGAAGATGGAGTCCAAACGTGAAGAGTTTGCGGAAAAGCGACGAGAGAAGAAGAAGCAGCAGAAGCTGGCACGAAAGGAGCTTCTCGAGAACGACCCAGAGTCTGTTCCCAAGAAAGAGCCCAAAAAGGGGCCACCTGCGGACCAAGAAAAGACCTCAATTGGTGTAATTGTGGACTGTGGGTTTGATGACAAGATGAAGGACGGCGAGCGGGTGTCATTGGGCAGCCAGCTTATCCGATGCTATTCAGGCAATCGAAATGCGTCCAAACAAGTCAATTTGCGGGTTACCTCGTTCACAGGTGCCCTGAAGGAACGGTTTGACACAGTATTACATCAGCATTACAAGCAATGGAAGGACATTTCGCTCGAGGAGCAAGACTACACGCCGGATCCGCAGTCCATGCTGTACCTCTCGTCGGACTCGGACAACGTGATAGAACGGTTAGAGCCCGGAAAGACGTATATTATTGGAGGGATCGTTGATAAAGGTCGGCACAAGAACCTGTGCAACGGCAAGGCTCTGGCGCAGGGCATCCCTACTGCACGGTTGCCAATTGATGAGTATGTCAAGATTTCTGGCCGCCGGGTGCTCACAACTAACCATGTATTCGAGATTCTGTTGCAATGGCTCGAGAAAGAGGACTGGAAGGAAGCGTTTGAGGCAGTCCTGCCTCAGCGCAAGATGACCTAGCTTGTGCCCGTTTCGACCCCCGGCGCCGACATTAAAAAAAAAAGAGGACGCCACCGGGTGGCATCCAGCATGCGCAATGCACAGCGCAGTGCACAGTGCACACCGCAGCGCACAGCAGGTAGTGTGCGGTGTCCTGTGACTTTGTGTCGCTCTGTCGCTCCATCGCCATGCCATCTCTGTTCATCTTTTGGTGTCGTCAAGTGGATAACTTAGCTTAGCTTAGCTTTAGGATGACTGTCGTGTAATGCCGTTCATATGGGCCCACCCGCCCCATGCTGTTCCTGTCGTGTGGTACAGCAGCAGGTAGTCGTGATGCGGTGCCTCCAGCTCCAGCGTCTACACGAGCATAAACGACATAGGTTATAGGCATAGGCTATTTGTACTATAGAGGGCTAGATAAATTATGTAGAGCGTTTACAATAGCTATAACAGAAGAATAGTATTTGGTGGCTTGTTTTTGTTTTAGCAGCGTTTTGGTGGTGGACCAACCAACAAACGCTGCTAGCCAGCCATAAATTTTTTGTAATTATTGTCAAGCAAAAGTCATGGTCGCTAGCCCAAAAAAAAAAAAAAAACCATCCAATTTTCACCCCTTAACTCACAACTGACTAGACAGACTCTACCAAAGGACACTCTCGCATGTATACTACAGAGGAGAAGCTAAAGACCAAAGAGCTACCTCCGTTGCCTGAGGATCCACACAGTACTGTGTCGGAGACAACAACAGGGTCATCCGGCACAGTTGACGACAGTAGTGGTACTAGTGGTGGTGGTTCTAGTTCGACAAGAACACAAACACAGCATCGACGACAACAGCTGAGAAAGTCATACAACGAGAATGCAGACTCGGCAGCTGCTCAGGTAGCAGTTCAAAAGGAAATGAACAACGTCCAGACGTTAAAACGGCTTTCGTTAGGTGCATTACCTACCACTGATCCCGATTTGCCAGCCATCTGGTCGTTTGATGAATCGCCTGATGATATGCATAGGTCCACCACTGCCACTGCAAGTGCGAGTCCAACCGCGACCACTGCCGTCGCTTCAACATACGATGTGTCTCCTCCGTTAAGTCCAGATGATAGCTATTCTGGCAGCCCAGTAGATATCGACTCGCATGCTTCAGAGTTGTTATGGGTCCCGGCCCATGCTCATCCAGAACTAGCGCCCCAGGAATGGAAGACATTTGTTCAGAACAAGATTTCCGAGATTCGACAGACTGTAACAAATAGTAGCTCTAAAAGACAGGAGACTTCGTCGTCGTCGCCTACCTCACCTACTGATGATAGTGGAAGTAGCACCAGCGATGCGGATGAAGACCACCAGGAAAAGCTGAATCGACGAAAATCGAGGCTCTCTAAGCAACTTACGCAGGACGAATTTCGTGATGGAAGTGAAATGCTGCAGAAACGGGCATCTCAAGACAGCTCTCAGAGTATTTCCAGTCTGAGTGCCCAGCTGCAAAAGCTCGGTGAGCTAGAAAGTCTTGCTATGGACCCATTTGAGCTGGCCAGGTCGCTGTCTGGCAGGTCAATGGGCCATTCTGGAGCTACCAACTCTACTAATAATGCATATTCCCAGAGCTCGAGTCTGTCATCATCGGTGTCTTCGATGCATACAAACAGCGATGATGACGACGAAAGCTCCAAGAGTTCTAAACAAACACACCAGTCGTCTCAACCTCAACCACTGGCAAACGATTCAGATGAACCGATCTTGGCTGCGCCATCGGCTTCTCTGAGAAGATCGACAAGGACTCGATATAACAAAAACACCATCAAACGTGGTAGAAGAGCGTTGTCGAATATTGACACTTCTGTGGCAAACAAGCTGGCTAGTCCAAACAATTTGCCACAGATAGCTCCCTCTTCTTCTGACAGTGCTGATAAACAGGATCAGGATCAACAGAAAGAGCCTGTAAAGAGATCAGTATCTCAACCTGTGTTACACTCGCCTACTCAACAAGACTATAATCTGCATGACTCTGACAATTTAGACGACGACAACAAAGAACAGACACCTCCTTCTTCCTCTACATCTACCTCTACATCTCGTTCCAGCCAAAAGCTCAGCCTGGAGCCGGTGCGACCGTTGGAAGTTAAGAACAATAGACGAGATGGTCTTGCATCTCCCTCATTATTGGGTGAATCGACCGATATACTATCGTCGATACCTGTTGATCACCAGCATCAACAGAAGCATCATCGATCTGATACCTCCAGCAATGATACGATACCACCTACTCCACCGCCTTCGTCTCCTCCGAAATCTCAGAAACGAAAGGGAACATGGGGTTGGCTATTCAATAAAGAGGATAAAGATAAACAGCAGCAACAGCAGCAGCAGCAACAACAACAACAGCAACAGCATCAACAACAGTACCAACAAAAGGAACATCTTCAACAGCAGCAACAACAACAGCAGCAGGTGCGTTTGCAGGAACAGTCGCAACAACAAACCCAGGATGTTCACAACCACACGAATGACAAGTCGTCTGTAGATAAGTTATTGGATAGATCATCTGAAGATGACATTACCAGTCCGACGTCGACATCTTCAGATACAACAGTATCGTCGTCTCCTCCCATTGGCAAGAACATGATGTCTATATTCAAATCGAGCAAAGACAAGGATAAAAAGAAGAAGAAAAAGAAGAAGATGTCACGATATCGAGATAAACGAGACACCGAGGAGGAGGAAGACGACACTGAGAGCAGTGAAGTAGGTGGTATTCATGGAATGCCTCCATCAACACCGGAAGGTCACATCATGGCAGGTGCTCAAACTCTTCAGCAACAACCTCATCAGGCTCAGGCCCAGTCGCAGCAAGCAGCAGCTGACATCCAACTGCCTTACAACATCCCATTGCATCAAATGAATGATAAATCCATGATCATGCTTTATCATCGTTATCCATTACACATTGAACGGGCTATTTACAGACTGTCTCATCTCAAATTGGCCAACCCAAGGAGACCGTTAGCGCAGCAGGTTCTGTTGTCTAATTTCATGTATGCATATTTGAACCTGATCAACCATGGTTATCAGCAACAGCAGCTGGCCCAGATGCAGCAGCAACAGCAGCATCAGCCACAGTCGCCAGACGCCTATGCTGAGTTCTACGAATACGATCAGGAAGGTCAATACGAACATTACGAACAGAGATCGCCAGACTCCTCGTCATCGTCCTCATCATCCGGAAGCGCTTCCGAGGACCTGTGGCAGGGCGACGGCGTGTATGGTGTAGCATAGACTAATTAACATTGCAAGATTACTTTCTTCTCCTGTAGACCGGCTTTGGGCATAGTGTTCTTTTTTAAAAAAGAAGCAAAAACAGTAGACGTTGGGGTTGGCACCAGGTGAGGTGGATCCTCTTTGGGGGTCCAAAAACGATGTTCCAGCCCTTTTTCGAAGAAACTACGTATACGAGTAGATAGCCTGTGATCTGTTTATTTCAATTACCTACGGTGTTCAGTTCATTGTATTTAAAAAAGTTAAAAAGATCTACCAGAAGAGTTACTCGGGCAGCGTGCGGCTCAAATGACACGAGCACCAGCGGGAGTGGAGCCCCTTCGGGGGTCCAAAAACGCTGTTCCGGCCCTTTTCTGACGAAAGCACGAACATCCATAGATAACCAATGACCCAATTATCCCCATCGTCTACTGTTTTTTGCTTCTTTTTTTAAAAAAAGAAGAAGTCCACCGAAAGAACACTGACACGTGACCCTGCGATATGGTCTGGTCGGCGGTGTTGCGCGAAACGCGTTGGGCTCACGATGCGAATTCAATTTAGTTGACAACATCAACAGCAACACAACATGTCCTTCCAGCTTGAGCTACCGTGGATCGAAAAGTACCGTCCAAAGACGCTGGACGATGTTGTAGGCAACGAAGAGACGATTGAGCGCCTGAAGGTGATTGCCAAGGACGGCAACATGCCCCATATGATCATTAGCGGGTTGCCGGGTATTGGTAAGACCACTTCGGTGCTGTGTTTGGCTCGACAGCTTCTGGGAGATGTGTACGACGATGCTGTGCTAGAGCTGAACGCGTCAGACGAACGAGGTATCGACGTTGTTCGAGGACGAATCAAGACGTTTGCCCAGAAGAAGGTGAATTTGCCGAATGGACGACACAAGCTGATCATTCTCGATGAGGCTGACAGTATGACTCCAGGTGCTCAGCAGGCCCTGAGAAGAACTATGGAAATCTATTCTAACACCACCCGGTTTGCTTTTGCCTGTAACCAGTCCAACAAGATCATCGAGCCTCTGCAAAGTCGTTGCGCCATCCTCAAATACTCTCGATTGAGCGACGAGCAGCTCGTGCGACGGCTGTTGGAAATTATTGAGTTGGAAAAGGTCGAGTACAGCGATGACGGGCTAAGCGCATTGTGTTTTACCGCAGAAGGTGATATGCGACAGGCAGTAAACAACCTCCAGTCCACTGTTTCCGGGTTTGGGTTTGTCAATGGAGAGAACGTGTTCAAGGTGGTCGATTCTCCCCATCCTATCACGGTGCAGAAGATGCTCACTGCGTGCAAGAATAAGGACTGTGCAGCTGCCATTGATCAATTGCAGCTGCTGTGGGACAAGGGCTACTCAGCTCCAGACATCATCTCAACAATGTTCAGGGTCACCAAGAACATGGACATGGAGGAGTCGGATCGACTAGACTTTATCAAGCGAATCGGGTTCACTCACATGCGTATTTTGGAGGGTGTAGGCACCTTTTTGCAGCTGAGCGGCTGCGTAGCTAAGCTGTGTAAATAGAATATGCATTTCTTCTAACTATCTAACCTCTACCGCTTTTTGCTTCTTTTTCTGGAAAAAGAAGACAGTGTCCCTCCCGGTGGTGTTCTTCTTTTTTTAAAGAAGCAAAAACAGTCGAACTACATCTACAACGCCCGCAGGGTGTACGTGAACAGCGGAGGGCCCACCAGTAACAGTGCTTTGTAGATCCTGTCGTATGCCTTTTCGTCCATACCACTATCTGGAAACCCCATCCAGTTGCAGAATATGTGCGCTACCAATGGTGTGTACACAGATCCAGTAGACACATAAAGATAGGCAGCGTACCACCCAAATATCGTTGTGTATGCAAATTGAAATATAGAAGGGATAATAACCTTCCAAGTGCGCTTATGCAGGTAGCTCTCGTAGCAATGGTGGACATGTGCAATGCCAAAGAACAGCGGAGATACTACAACTCGCTTAGTATCACTCCATTCTGTAAGAGAGTCGATCAAACAGGCCCTGAACACCAGTTCTTCAGTACCTGGCCCGATTATGTAGTTTCGCACTGTGTATATGTCGAACTGTACGTCATTCCAATCCCATTCCACTATTTTCTGAAAAATTGGCCCAACAAACAAGGCAACTGTAGGCAAGTTTCTGATAATTGGAGTCCATATGCTGGGTTCTGGCATCCCGAGCCCCAAATTACTGTGATACAACCGCCGTGTCATCCAGCAAACCACCACCGTCAATCCACTAATCAACCCAATTCTATCCCGAATAACTCTAGGGTCGTCTCTACTGACCGTCAAAGATGGCCGGGTTCTACGATGTATATACAAAATAGCTACATACGAAGCTGTCAAGAACAGGCTCCACAACATGTTGAGTCGGAGGTGCGTTAAGCGTTAAGCGTTCAGCGCGGAGAAAACAAGGTCACGACACCTCCCACTTAAGCTGTTTCATGTGCACATTTCACCATCGCGACTTAAAAGAGACTAGTTAGCAACCATATTGGCACATGAATGGGCTCGCATCCAGAAAATAATAGCACCGAAGCTACTACGACAAATGGGAATGGGAATGGGAATGGGAACGGGCATGGTAATGGTAATGGGAGTACATCTACTCCTAGAGCCAGAATTCCCGGTGGTCTGTATGCTCTTCACTCTCAAAATCATGAATTAATGCAAACTCAAACTCAACAGAGGCTTATCCAATCACCAGTGCCCAAGCTATTTACAGAGGATCTCGAAAGATTTGATAGAGGCTGTCGTAGTTTAGTACCGGCTCGAAGGCGCAGTAACAGTAATGAACACAATTTGAACGATGGGTCTCCTGCTAACAAGAGAAGGAGGAGGACGCCTCCTACTATACCGGAATATTCAAACTTGACCACCCTGAGCCCTGATGATAGTTTTGCAGATCGCAGTAGTGTAGGACTGCATGACCACTCGGTGGTGGAGGAACAAGCATCTGCAGCAACATCAGCACGGGAGCCTGCCTTAAATTCGAGTTCACCATCACAACCACCTGTACCACAATCGCAGTTTCACTTTCGACCTCAGCTACGATCTCAATCACAGTCTCCAGATATTCCAGTAACCCCTCTAGCTAATGCCGTAATACCACTAACCGTCGCCAATGCTTCTCGGAGCCTTGTTCAACTATCAGAGTCTGGTGTCGTCCAGTCACAGACTCATCAGGATCAGCATCTGTCTCTGTCCGAAGGTCATATTCAATCTCAATCTCGGCCTCGGTCTCGGTCTCAACCCAAGAGTACCACGACCCAGGCGCAGACTCGGACTGCGGTTCAACTATCCGAGACCAATCCTGTCAAGCCGTCAGCAGAAGACGAATCATTAACGCATACTAGCTCTCAGGGTACGAGCACAGAACAAGAGAAGCAACGAGACGACCAAGAGAACCATCTGGAGACTCCAGTACGGACACAGGGTCAGGTGACTGATGCGTTCCCGGTCACGCCGCACCAGCCCCATGAGCCGCAGCAGCATAAAGTTCCTGAAAGCGATGGCGATGGCGATGGCGAAAAACGACAGTCAAATGAAAAATTGATTCATCCACTCCAATTCATAGAAGAAGAGCAAAGCAAACAGAGTGAACAAGGTACCGAGGAGGCACATGCTGATGACACAAGTGAAACTGCTGCTCAATCGATTGTTTCGAAACTAAAAGACGCACTAAATCCATTAGGGCCAATGTTTCTTGATATAATATTGATACGGTTGTACGTAAGAGAGTATCCAGGGGTCACTCCTTCACTGATTATGGAATATTTGAACAGCGATAAGAGCAAAATGAAGAAGTGCTCACTTTCGGACGTCCATCAGGCATTGTCAAAGAAATTTGACTTTATCGATAGTTTTATCAAGCCAGATCCTAACGAATCAGCTCAGAAAAGTGTCAAGTTGCCACGTGAATTAAAGGATGAGATAGACAAGGTGATCGAGAATTTCGAACAGCAATGGAGATCAGGGTCTAAGACTGGCAGGGCTCCTATAAATGCAATTGTTGGCGGGTCAAAATCGAAGTCAGAAACAAGTGTTCCAAGTTCTCAAGGAATGGTGGAAGGTGAGCAAGGAGAAAGCGTATCTTCATCAAAAAGGCGCACACGAGCAACTGTGCCTAATTCACAACAGAATGACAGACCTAATTTACAAAATACTGTAGAGTCAAGACTGAATGAGAATGCACAACAGGGAACTGACGTAGTAAGTACTGCACAATCCACAGAAGATCGAGAACAGCCGTCACCACCACCACCACCACCACCACCACCACCACCAACAACAACACTACCACCATCAGCAAACACTGGATCAAGTCAAATTGGTAATTTTGACTCAACTCTTTTATGGATCACCGAAGTTTTTAACGTTTTTTTCCACCATTCTGAGTTTTGGGTACAATTCAAGTACTTCAACTCGGTCACAAAAGCTACCCACCTTGATGGGTGGATTCCATTGCGTATGTTTCCATCTGAGAAGATTGATCTTCTTAGGAACTTTTGCTATACCTGGCATATACCAGTTCCTCCCCTTGGTGCTCAGAACGACACACCTTCCACAGGTACTCAACATGAGACACCTTCCATTATTGAGCGAAGTGAGATACAACCAGACTTGCAGGAGGAATCTCGTCCTCAGGATGAAAAAACTGATGAGACAGCAACATCCACAGAGCAGCAACAGGCGGAAACAGAGTCAGAAAATGTACAGAACAATGAAAATGACAATGCAAAAGCAGATGATGCTGCTGAGGATTGGTCAGATCATGGGTTAGACGACTTGTTTATGGATCCAATGGGGTCTGAGTATGATCAGGCCATGGAGACAGAGCAAGTTTCGGGTTTTAAAAAACCTACTGAGGAAGATTACTCGATTTTACGGCGTCAGCTTGATGAGTGGTACAATAAAGCTAGCAGCAATGTTACGGAGAACGAGTATATGAATAGAGCAAGACAGTTATGGAAGTCTTCGGGCGTTTTTCAGGGTAAGATTCTGGATACCAATGTTGTAAGGAACTTTTTCAAGCGTATATATGACCCTTGGAATAGCAATGGTCGAGAGGACATGTTTTTCAAGGATAGCGATATCGATGATGGTTGGAATCCGACCGTGCATCAACCTCAACAGCCTACAGAAGAGTCTACATCGAATCAACCAGTCAATAAAACCGAATTGCAACGGCAGGTGGATGAGAAAGCTGGTGACGACAGCAAGCAATCACAACAAAAGCCAATAGAACCGAAAAAGCCCAAAACAGAAAAGCGACGCAGGTCTTCAAATAATAAAACCAGTACTCCGGAGGCGCAAACTTCTGAGCGAAAGCGTTCCAGATCCAGTCCCCTGTCTGTTCAAAAGGTATTGAGAGAGCTGGAAACGACTCGACTGCGAGTGGAGACACCGGAGGGGCCCAGGAAACGGGTCAAGCCTCGCAAGTACTGGGCAGGAGAATAGTAAGCGATGTATTTATGATTAATTTATTTATTTATCTCACTGTGTGTCTATAAGAAGCAAAAGCAGTGCTGCCGCCGTATGAGCCGCACGACACCGCTGACACTGATGTTACATAAGCCCGCGTGCGCGTGTTGGGATAGTTTGTGCCAACCGCATCGCCAACCAACAACTACACGTAGAGTATCGATAGCAGTGGACAGCATTGACATGAGTGCAAAAGGAGGCACCAAAACGCTGTCACGGAGGTCGTCCAAGCCTCCTCCGGCTGGTGGAGTCGCGAGGGACCCCATGATTATCCTGCAGAATATTCTATCTAGCCAGAACATGGATCTAATACCCAAAGAGAGTGTAACTTTCAAGAGCAAAGGAGGCAGTCTCGAACAATTGGCAAGTCAGCGTTTCAGTAGCAAGAGTAGCGAGGATCATGTGGGAGATATCAAGCAGGAGATTGAAAACCTGAATCAATTGCATAATGAAATCCAAAAGAGCGACGAGCATCTCGAAAAGATGCAAAACTACCTAAACAAGTTCAAGGTTGACTTAGATGAACTGTCGAACGACATGGAACAATTGCAAACCAAATCCGTTCAATTGACCAAGCGGCTAGACAAACGCACACAGGTTGAAGCGAAACTAGCTCCGTTAGTCGAAAAGATCGTGGTGCCCCCACACATGGCGAAGCGTATTGTGGAGAGTGAAATTACTCCACAGTGGAGAGATGCATTGGATGTGGTACGAAATACAAAGAAAGAACTCGACAAGATGAGCAACGAGGGCCAAGATGGGAAAGCGATTGCTGAAGCTCGTGAACACACTGAGATGCTCACATACAAAGCCGTAGAACGTGTTAGAGACTTTATTGTCATGAGGATCAAGAGTCTGCGAGTGGCTGGAGTTAACTCGCAGGCGATCCAAAAGATCTTGCTGGAATACAAGGATCTTTTTGCATTTTTAAAATCAGAAAACGAGCCATTGGCTGATGACCTGCGCCATGCATATGTAAACACCATGAATTGGTACTATGCTGGTAGGTTTTCACGATATATCAAATCGCTTGAAAAGTTACCATTGCACACTTTCGACAAGTCCATGCTACTAGGAGACGACACAGGCACTCGACGTGGGTTGTTTTATAGGGGAGGCCAATCCAATGCTGCAACTGCTGTGACGGACATGAGCATTGGTGCACGGTCCCATATTATAGAATCTGACGATCCATCGGTAATGTTAGCCCAGGTCGCTGAGACAGCTACAGGGTTCAACTACATGGAGACTGGATACAGGAGTCTGAACTTAGCGTTGGTTGACAACGCATGTGTAGAGTATCAGTTTTTGACAGACTTTTTCCAGCTCTCGAGTGAAATGACAGCAGCCTTGTTTCAGCAAATCTTTGCTCAAACGTTCACAGAGTGTCACACGTTTACCAAGACATTGATCCAGGATTCGTATGACTGTTATGGTATTCTGATCAACATCCGGCTGGCAAAGAGACTAGAGTTCGAGGCACAGCATCGCAACGTGCCGATTCTTGAAGACTACTTGAATCTGGAAATGATAAACCTTTGGCCCCGGTTCCAGAGCGTGATGGATAGTCATTGCGAGGGCCTTCGTAGAGCCGCAACTAGATCTTCAAGCTTCACACTTGCACAGTCTGGAACAAGTGAGTCCACATCTGTGCCTCATCAAATCACACAGCAATTCGCATCACTGTTGTCGGGTATTCTCAGTATCTGTCCTAATGATGAGGCAGCCAGTGAGCCTGTAGCTAACTCTATCCAGAGGCTTCGAAACGATTTTGAGTCCTTCTTGACCAAGGTTTCGTCAGCCATCTCCAACGAGGCTTCGCGAGAACGTTTCCTGCATCATAATTACGCCCTGATCTCGACCATTCTGTCGGATATTCCAGGGATTCTTGCGAAGCAGCAGCAGGAACACTTTACTTTATTAACCGATGCATATTTAAAGAACGCCTAATAAACTACTTATTTCCCGTACCATCCCCAGCGTCG
Source organism: Blastobotrys proliferans (assembly GCA_003707485.3). NCBI lineage: Eukaryota > Fungi > Ascomycota > Dipodascomycetes > Dipodascales > Trichomonascaceae > Blastobotrys > Blastobotrys proliferans. Next base: position 50,404 of record PPJI03000070.1, read on the forward strand.
ACCGCTTTTTGCTTCTTTTTCTGGAAAAAGAAGACATAACCCTTCCGGTGGTGTCCTTCTTTTTCAAAAAAGAAGCAAAAACGGTGCCTGCGGCGCAATTCTTAGTCGAGCAGGGGCGAGTTGATGAAGAAGTCGCTCAGGTTGAAGCTGTCCGTGATGCCGACCACGTCTGGCCGTAGAAGACGACAGTACTGGTCAATTTGGTGCGAAATGTCGTAGATCTGCTGCCGGGTGAGGATGTCTCTTCTCAGGAAGGCAGCACTGTCTTGTTCGGTGGACCAGAGTGCAAACACCCATGCCAATCGCTCGAGAACTGCAGAAATAGGGCCGTTGGCAGGAATAGACTCCACGAACGACGAAATGAGATAGAGACGGGTGTGCAATCGTGCACATTCGAACCTCTGCTGAGACAGCTCCTCTAGAGCTTGCTCTTTCGTCATTGAGCCTTTCAGTTCGTTGAATTTTCGTGCGGCGTACAGAATGTTCGCACGTGAGACATTCTGCCATGCATTGATGAGCCCCTGGAGAGAACTGATCCCTGCAGGTTTAGGCTCGCTTTCAAGGTAATCAACCGAGCTGGGCTCGCCTTTAAGTACTTGGACCCCAGACTTCACCAGATCTCTGCCCATTGATAGTGCCAGAATGTTATTGTCACCTTCCCATGTGCATTGAACGACCCAGTCGTTGAACCCCTGTTCAAAGCCATTCTGTGCCGTGTATCCGAGCCCTCCACAGGCCTGACGGCATTCGTCGATAATGTCCGCCGCAGCCCAAGTACAGAACGCCTTCATGCCAGCAGACAGCACGAACAGCTGTTTGGCTTGGGCCACGATTTCTGATATGGGCCCATCCCTTTGCAGCAGCCGCTTAGTGGTGGATTCATAGAGGTCGGATAGTCTCTCAGAACCAGCCTTCATACCAATTGACAACGCCAGTCTTGGAATCAAGCGTCGCTGGTAATGTAAATAGTCTAAAATAGGTGAATTCGAGCGTGAGTCATGGTTGCGCCGCACAGTCGATGCCCCGAAGCGGATTGCGATGGTCAGGAACCTTCGAGTGTATAGGTACGAATCCCTAGCCATAGCGACTCGTCCACCTATTAATGCGCCGTAACCCAATTGGTTCGATGGGGGCTCTGTAACATTTCCCTGCCTATCAACTTGGGTAAAACGCATCAACAGGTTAGTTCTCGGAACACGGACATTGGAGAACTGAATCCACCCGTTGTCTACACCATCTCGGCCCATTTTCTTGCCACAATCTCCAATGGATACACCATTGAGCAAATCGTGGGTATAAACATCTCTTAGCGGCACTACCAAGGGCTTTACTCCGTAATCTTTACCCTTCACCACAATCCTAGCAAAGACTGCTGCATGGTTGGCTGTGTGTGCACCACCCCCAATCCACCATTTCGTGGCACCAGGATGTGGCGTGTTGACAACCCATTCATCAGAATCTACGTCCAAAGTTGCAGTAGTTTCCAGTCCTGCGATATTCGACCCATGGCCCAGCTCCGTCATGGCAAAACATCCATAGAACTTTTTGAACCTTGTAGCCCCCTTGGCTACCCAGTACTCATATTGCTCATCGGTCCCTGACCCTTTGATACAGCTGAGAAAAGGTCCCAGGTGGATACCTATACGGGTTCCACAGGACCCATCAACCATGTTCACAAAGGACATGAGCAGTCCAGATTTGTCTTTTCCCAGAATCCCTGTCAGTGCCACGATCCGTTCCATGGTCCTTTCTCTCTGTTGTGCTGGTGTAATATCGTAATCATGATAGTTAGCAAACTCCGGAGTTCTCTCCAATAATCGCATCGTTGTCTCAATATCATCAGTTCTTCCATTATCCAAAAAGTATGTCAGCTCCCGTACGGGAAAACTGGTCCTGCTACGGTCCTCCTGAAGCATTTTGGAATGGTTTAGCATGTTACTACCTAGGTCTTTTATACATGAATGATGCCGTGATGGCAACTGCAGCAACTACACCCCCAACGACAACTAACGGTACTATAAAGCTAGTTTCCTCCACACTTTCATCGGCATAAGGGGTTGCCGATGCCGGCACCTGCGCTGCCTCGGCTAGTTGAACAAACAATTCATTCAACGATGAAGGCCATTGAGTCGAAACATGTAAGGGAACAGCCATACCTATACTTCGTGTATAGGCATCCGGCTGTAGCTCACATCTTTGTTGTTGTCTATCCAAATCAGCCTTCAACGCTACATAGACAGCAGGCATGGACACAAGGTGCGGATATTTCTTCCGAAGACTGACCAAATAGGCAAACGAGTCTGGATCTGCAGAATCATAAGTCAGACACAAAATATCACATTCATCATCTAGCCGTTGGTGGTTTTCCAACACAGCAGGCTCTAGTTCGCCCAGCTCTTCCAAGATCATGTAACACTGCTTGCCTCCGTGCATTTCCACACTGTTCACGGCAGTGATCGGCTTGATCGTAGGGGCATAAGCCTCCGAATAAGGTCTGTTCAGGAATGCATTCAACAGAGATGACTTCCCGCTACCGTTGGCTCCTAATACGAAACAGTTGAACACATTACGGTCAACCACCTGAGGAGCTCGATGAGGTCCCCGGGAAGTTAATATGCTGAATTTGGAGTTTGAATCTGCAGGGTTCCTATTCGGTCTCCGCTGCTTGCGTTGTTTTGTTACTTTTAATGCGTCAGTGATCTTTCGGGTTTCCTTAGTGTCAAACCCGAGCAGTGCCATGTATGCCATGGTAGTTTTGTGATCCAAGTAGGTTGTCATTGACCATTGTGCAAGCCAACCCTGAAGAGTCACATTTCCAGCTTCGTTTCGGACAGTACTATTAGGGAAGTTTGTGTCTTGCCAGAGTTGAGGGATTCCTGGGGTTGGTTTGAACAGTGCATCCAATTCTCGTTGATTGAGCCCACCGTCGTTGTCTTTGTCAAACAGCAAGAACAGATCTACGAGAAACCTATACCCGTCAGGACTCAACTCAACACTCGAGTTGTGAGGAACATCCAATTTTGGATACAAGAACGAATCATAAAGCGATAGGGAATCTGTGTAGTGAAATCGTCTCAGAATGCCCCATGTTGTTTCGTGTCTACCTTTCTCTGCGTATAGTTTATTGAGGAATATGAAACCCTCCTCTGTGATACCGTTCCTCACGTATTTTGTGTCGTGCTCTTCCAGGACGCTCTTGATTTGGGCGACCTGGCTTGTATCTAAATCCTTACCAAAGCACTTTTGTTGAAGTCCGAGCAACTCTTCATCATTTAAATAGCCATCCTGGTCCAGATCTGACAAAAAGAATATCCGTTTTAGCGCCTCTACTGCTGCTTTCTTCAGTTTACCTTCCTTTGAGTCGTACAGCGGTGCGATAGGATGAGTTACCGCACGTTGGCACAGATAGAATGCCTGGTTGACGTTGTAGTGCAATTTGGCACTACACCTTATACATGATTCGATTTCTTTGAATTCTTTCAAAATAGGAACCATTTCCTCCGAGATGACATCTGCTGCATCACCATCTCGCTCTAAGTCGCACATGTTGGCACTTAATACAATGGGCAGGTTGACACCCATTGATCTGAACCATGGGAGCCAAAACAGCGAGATCCGCTCACAGGTATAGTGGTCAGAATAGACGAGCCAGATGACGGTGGCACGTTTGATCTCCTTCTGGAGGGCCACTCGGTCCTCGATCAACGAGCTGGTGTCTATCACCGTTGCTGTAGGGGCTTCGGGTGACGATGAGAACTCTGGGGGAATCGTAATTGGGGGTAATACCGGTTGGATGTTGGGCACGAACACATCCTTGACGAGAGATGTGATCAAGCTGCTTTTGCCAACACCCTCATCGCCACAGACTACGACCCTGATTGTATCGTTGAGCATGTGGTGAACAAGAGGCGTCGGCGGCGTCGTCGGTGTCACATATTGGGCGACCGAACTCGACATGGCTGCAATTCGGCCAGCGGCCACTGTTTTTTGCTTCTTTTTTTTTTAACAGTATTCCTGCAGGTGATGTTCTTTTCTGTATTTCTGCAGGTGGTGTTCTTCTCTGTTAAAAAAGAAGCAAAAACAGCGGCGGTTGGGGTTCGAAACCACGTGAGGAGCCCGTTGCCGTGGCAACCACGACGCTGGCCGGTTGTTTACATGATCGAAATTTCAGGGATTTGCGTCTCACCATTCACCAGACAACTATAAGACCATGGAAGCGACCATATTGAAGGCTTTTGACAAGCTATCCAGCACAGAACCGGAAGTCATATACCTAGGAGTCCAGGAAATCGATAGTTTGATCTGCCAGATATGCAACCTCGACGTGCCGTCGTCCAAGCAGTCGACAAAAAGGAATAAACAGTTCACATCTCAACTGAATACTTCACAGGTTAAACAATTCATCAAACTACAGGACTCGTTCATGTTTAATATTGCATCCCGACTGGCCACCTGCTACAGCAAACTCTCGGGGGAACAGCTGGTACTGGCACTGAACACAATAGAAGGACTCTGTCTATTGCATCATCCAAGCCGACGAGTGTTTGAATCTGATGTAGTCATGAAACAGCTCATTTCGACGTTAGATACCAGTCAAACGAGCCAGGTCCAGGTGGCAGTAATCAATACTCTGGTCTCGATAATGGTACGACAGGTGGACAACTTCCGTAAATTCGAACAGTTAGACGGCCTCAAACAGGTGTCGACCTTGTTCAAGTCTAAGGATACACCTAAGGATGTCAAGGTAGAAATACTGGAGTTTCTGTTCTTTTACCTGATTCCAGAAACCAAACAGAGGACCCCAAAACCTGGCCGTAAAACAACAGACGAAAAGTCAAAACTGCTGGGCAAATATTTATCTAACGTAGCAGGACTCGTCAGAGAACTGAACACATCTACGCCGTTCTGTGACATGGACCTGGAGTGGTAGCTATAGTGAAATAATATTATTTGAAAGACACATTTTACATTATAAAACAATTAAAACAGAGAAATGAGGGATTACTTTAACACCAGAATCGGTAAGTTCGGTAGAACCAACTCTTCGACTGGATGTATTCCTTTTCTTCAGCGATTTCTTGTCGCAACATGTCGATGTCAACGTATCGTCTACCAGAGTCCAAGTCAATGTCCTTAGCTTTGATCCATTTTGGTCGGAACCAGATCAAATGACCAAAGAAGAAGGCCAATACAACTGGGAAAGCCAAGTATTGTTGAAAAAAGACAGATGCATCTGGGCTTTCTCCAATAGGCCACAATGCAGTCCAGAATTGTGCAGCCAAAATACACATGTTCAAGACGAATGCCAATACAGAGCCCCAGATACCAGTTTCAGCTTTGAATGGAATGTCATCCAATGATCGTCCTTGCTTCTTGCAAGCATATCGGAATCGAAGATGACTAGCATTTACAGATGCCCAAGTGAAAATCAAAGAAAGACCAGAAAGGGCATAAAGCCATAAGAAGGTTGGTCCTTGTGCTATAATTATTTAAAAAAAAATGTTAGTAATCATTTTACCCCTGTGCCAGCCGCATGCGGCTTTTCTTTTTTGATAACTTACCGTCAGATCCAGACATGAAACATAACAAACCAAACACACAAGTAACACCAATTGCGGCCAATGGTCGACCACTTCTATCAATATAACCCAAAAACTTTGGTGCCAAACCTTGGTCAGCCAATGCGGCCAGAGTTCGACTGCAACCAAACACTGCAGCGTTACCGACAGACAACACAGCAATCATAATAACAACGTTGAAAATAGATGGCAACACTGCAATACCGGCATTGTCAATAGCAATAACAAATGGTGAGGCTGAGATATCGACGTTGCTCTTGCCCAACAATCGACCATCAGTATATGGAACAATCAATCCTACAATAGTCAATGAGACAATGTAGAACAAACCAATTCGATAAGCAACTTGTCGACAAGCTCTTGGCAAAGATTTTCTTGGATTTTCAGTTTCAGCAGCTGCTAGACCAGCCAATTCGGTACCGGCAAACGAGAAGGCGGCATTGACAAACACACTGCAGAGACCCTTGAAACCGTGGTTGAAAGCACCAGGGTCGTGCCAATATCTGCCTCCAATATAACCCTCTTTACCACCAACAACACCACCAGTGTTGATGCAAATACCCAAAATAACAAATCCAATGACTGCAACAACTTTGATGATCGAGAACACGAATTCTGCTTCACCATAGCCTCGTACACCAAACAAATTGATGACTACTACCACAATATAGAAAATTGCAACCCAAGCGACAGAATTGATTTCACTCTGCCAGTATCCAATAGTGACAGAAGCAGCAATCAATTCCAATGGGAACACTGTCAGCCATTGAATGGCATAATTCCAACCAACAGCAAAACCAACACTTGGGTGAATAAACCGAGTAGTAAATGTTGAGAAAGCCCCAGCAACTGGATAACAAACTGCCAATTCACCCAAACCTTGCATTGTACAGTACAACATAACACCAATGATGGCAAAACCAATCAAAAGAGATGCTGGACCACCGGAACTTAATGTCGCACCAGAACCAATGAACAAACCTGTACCGATACTACCACCAATGGCAATCATTTGCAAGTGTCTAGACTTTAATTTTCTTGCCAAAGGAGCTCTGGCAGTCATGACGGCTGCTCTTTCAGCAGAAGTCATATTTTGGGCCTCATATTCTGATAATTCGGCCCGCTTGAACGAATCCTTAAACCTGGTCCATCGCGATGTTTCAGTCTGTTCGTATTCTAGACCTTTATCGTTCCCATAGGGATCATAGTTTGGATCGTTTGGGCTTTTTTCCATTATACTTTAGTTGTTTACTTGGATGGGGGCAAAAGAAAAAGAGGGTGAACTGTTAAATATATAGTACTTGAAGGGGGGTAAACACTATACGGACTGAATGAGTGGAGTTATCTTAGTGACAAGACACAAAACTAACACAAACGATCGAACGTTTCTTATTCTTGAGATAGCCACACAGTTTACTATAAACCAAGGTTTCAGTTCACACTACTGTAGAAGTTTTGCCGTGGTCTTATGTGGTACTTGACGTACTCCACAATTCTCAATCCATAGTCCCTTTGCTTTTTCTTGTCCATGATAATTTTTTTTTTGGGGGGAAACCACTATTCGCCAAGGGGTAGTCTCTAGGGTTGTACAAGAAAAAAAGTCTCTTGATTGACCGTTATCAAAATGCTAGGTCTAAGATAGAAAAAAGAAATATATTCCACTACAATCATTCAGTTTTTCCTTAACCAAATTACTGCATCCTAAAGAAAATTTTTTCCAAAGATAAGTCGTCGTCGTCGTCCTATCAGTTACGTAGTGATTTGGTAAGGATGCATAAATTGTCTCTGATATAATTTGGGTTGGTTGCAAAAGATGGCATTGAGCTGAAAGGGATTTTCGCTAATTTAAGCTTTTCAGCAGCATAAGCCATCTATCCATCTATCCATCATCATCATCGTTGGTTGTTGTTACCTCATCGATTCATTTTTCAACAGTCGGATGGTGAGCAAGTATCGCTATAAGGGCTTATGTCCGGACGTAACCACACTTCGTGCGGGCCATGAGCTATCTGCAAGATAACTGCACTTTACTATCAGGCTTTGTTTTGTGTTTAATTTTAGCCCTTTCCACAACAATAATGTTTTCATTCCGCGATTATGATTATTTCTTGGTATTTTTCCATTAACCGACTACAACCGAGCTTAATTCAACGCTAATCCTTTTTCTCTTGACGTCTATGGATCCTTTGCCCCACAATTTTGTTGTCTTCCCTTCACTTACTAAAAAACGGTCGTGGTAAAAGCCTCTCCCGCCGCCATACCCCTGCGGCGCAACATGCCCCAATTAGGAAAGGGGGGTAACGACATTTTCATATCCTGCGTGCAGCACGCGAGTCAGGTTCAGCAAGATACAATATCTATGTGCATAGAAAAGAAAAATTGGCTGCATGTTATGTTACGTTATTGAGCATACATTTGAACCCCGCTATCTGTGATAAAATATTCTATGTCCCTCTTCTTGTGTGCCCATGTCCATCAAATGTTTGATTGGCCATGTTTTATAGGTGTGTGGCATGTAGATGTTTTAATAATTATCCACCGGACTGTCGATAGAACCAAATCTGGCCAAACATCCGACTTTTTTCAGGTTTTGAAATGAATTTATGTATTATGTTATGTGGTCGATCATCACAATAATGTATAGACAACTAGCTAACGGCTTATGCGTTTACGCCAAGCTACAATTGGACTCTCTCCCTTTTTTTTTTGTACTCTCCCCTCTCCACAAAGTCTTGATTCACATTTGTTTTGAAAAACCCTAACGCCTATTGGCGGTGGCTGAGCTTTTTTAAGGTCAACATGTAGCCCAAGATTCATGTTCATGTCATGTCTAATATTCTTGGAGCCGTATGGAACGACTCGTAGTTCAGCTGACTTTTTAGGCAGCCCAAGACTAAGCAGCACATTTCTTTTCAAAATTAATTGGCCATGCATGAATGTTTAGTTTAGGCAACCTCCAGCTGCACGATTCGTTCTTGCATGGTCAGATTTATTAATCACGCTAATATCCGAGGCATATTGCCACTGCTCTTTCCTTTTAGCCGTGTTGAAGGCTCTCGGGGAAGTTCAAGAAGCCTTGCGATATCACAAATGCAACAGCCCGGAGGGTGGGCTTCCCAAAGGTTTTCGTGTTAAACAGCAATGTAATGCATGAGCCATTCATTCGCAATATCTAGCTCGGTTCTCGTATCTTTTTGTCACTAATTTCGGAGCTCGGCTCTGCAACATTGGCGAAAACCCAAGTAAACCCGTTGGAATTCGTAGTTAAACTATGAACTGAAAAATTTCCATTGTTGCAAAGTGGGGTTATCAGTGCTTCATGGTCCAAGACAATCTCACCTTTTCATAAAGATCTAGTATTTCTAATGATCATTGGGCGGTGGAGGGTGAGAGACACAAATTATGCAGCCACAATAATCGATCCATTTCCTCAGGCGTTTTACAGCGAAGCGAAGCTCCCGTGGTTCGTTCCTGCAGTCAATATGCGGCGGGTGCGGCTGACAAACAAAGGCGGCATAATGTCTTCTTTTTTTAAAAAAGAAGCAAAAAAAAACAGTATAAGCTGGTTCATATTATATTATATTACATTAATTAATTAATCATCACATTTGAAGAACTTCTCTAGATGCAATTTGTACAAGGTCATTCTCCTCTTCAATAGAGTGCAGAGGAGTAGGTAATGATAAACTATATCTTCCTTCTAACGAAGAACGTCCCTGTGTTTGGCCACGTCGCATATTAGAAGACTTTAGCTGCTGCTGTTGCTGATGTTGCAGGGGACGATCATGTGATGATGCTAGATCAATTGTCATCCTACCACTCGATGGGCCATTATGAGCAGAAACCATTCCATTATTTCGTTTGGATGCATTGTTTAAATCTAATATACCCGGTTTACCCATTTGTTGTCGAATGGATTTATAATTTTCCTTTTCAGTTAATAACTTTTCATCGTTTTGCATCAACTCCGTCAGCACCCGCGCTTTGGTCCTTATAGGCCCTCCCTGATCGATATTTCGAGAATCTGCATATCTAAACTCTCGTAATGTTGTAACTAGATGTAAATTCCGTTTTAACCAAATGATTACGTCTTCTGATCCTTCATATACACAGTATAATAACAATGTCAATGCCTGGATTTGCTAGTTAGTGACCCAATCCCCATTCCATAAGATACATACTTTCATTACATGTCTCCAATTTTTACCCTTATCATTAAGCCGCTTCTCCAAAATATTTAGAATGTCATTGATATATTTTCTATCCCAATATGTTAGTACTATCACCCACCAAAAAAAAAAAAAAAGCTTACTCATGATATGTTAACAGTGCCACTTCGTGCAGCTACAAGGAAACATTAGTTAGTTATTTGCCCAAACTAAACGCTAAAACAGAGCTTTTGATCTTACCTCGGCACTAGTTGGGCCCCAGGGGTCGTTACTTGTTGCTGTGATGCGTTAGCATACTGTGCGTTCAACTGGTTCGTACCATTCCGAACTTGGATCTGAACTGACGAGTATCCGTTTGTGATATTCTTCAGAGATCGTACCAACTGCCGTGACATTTAAACGACTAAGATTATGTCCGAAGGCAATATAGACAGATCTCACTAGGGGTAAATTCAAATACAAAAATTAATGGCGATACCGGACTGGGAGTTTGACAGGAAAAACAAAATGGTTTGCGATCCGATGTAACCGATCGGGATTAAGGATGAAGCATGATCATCGCATTTGAGAGTAATCTTAGGGTAGTGTTCTTCTTTTTCCAGAAAAAGAAGCAAAAAGCGGTAAACGCCAGGCCATCGTCGACTGTTTTTGCTTCTTTTTTAAAAAAGAAGAAAAAATTCGCCTAGGTTATTGTCTTCTTAACATCACGTGAGAGACCAAGAAAAGCACGTGACAGTATATATATTATAGATATTAAGATGATTATATTGAGTTATATCCAGTCCGTAGCATGGTCTTGTTTGACTTGCAAGTCTTTGAAATTTGTTTAGCTTCGGTGATCGCCTTTTTGAGGTTCTCGATGCTTTCATCCGTGATCTGGTGGTGTAGAACCAATCTTGGAGCCCATACTTTGACATTGTACTGTTTAGTGCATTTTTCCACGGCTTCTAGATCAAGTTCGCTTTTTGCCAGATCAAGGAAAATGAAGTTTGTTTCGACTGGTGCCATGAATTTACATCCGATACTGGTGAAATATTCAGCCAAGTGCTTAGTCTTTTGGTGAGTAAGTTTCATTGTTGACCAGGTCTCATCAACAGCTACAGTTGCAGCGGCAGCCAACGGACCAGCCTGTCGAATTCCACCTCCCTGTTGCTTTCTGAACCATTCTGCCTTTTTGATAAAGTCCCTTGGTCCAACTAGTACAGATCCTACAGGAGCACCTAATCCTTTGCTAATACACAGAGACATGGAATCGAAACATTTTCCATATTCTCTCATTGAGATACCGGTCTCGGCTGATGCATTCCATAATCTTGCACCATCCAAATGCATCTTGATACCGTTTTCATGGGCCCAAGTTGAAATTCTTTGAATCTCTTCAAGTGGCATAATTGTTCCTCCAAGTGTATTTTCTAATGAAATCAGGCTAGTTGGTGCACTGTGAATATCATTTCCCAAGATGACATGATTTTTAATATCTTCTAGAGTTAAATGATGGCCATTTGCTGGCCGAACCGGGGTTACCATTGCTTGAGATAAGATAGCCAAACCTGCGGCTTCTGATGTATAAATATGAGATCGATGATCGCAAAGAACTGAATAAGGAGGCTGATAAAGATGTGTTCGAATTCCAATTTGATTTGATAATGTACCAGAGACTACGTATAGCCCTTTTTCTTTTCCACAAAGCTCTGCTACTTTGCTTTCAAATGCATTTGTACACTCATCTTCACCGTACACACTATCACCCAATGTAGCATTGGTCATAGCTGCCATCATATTTGGAGTGATTGTTGTGAAAGTATCACTTCTAAAATCATTATGAGCTGGTGATTTAGCCACTGTCATTTTCTTAAGGTATATGTGAAATAAGAGGAAAAAGAAGAACAAAAAGAGAAGAAGAATACAGAAACTGAATGACTAAAAAAAAGTTAGCTGAGAAATTTTTTTTGAGCTCTAGTGTCTTAAAAAAAGTTTAATCTGACCCTGTACGGCAACCCGCTAACATGAAATATATATATAATACTGAACTAAAATGGAAAAATGTTTCAACAAATGACTACACAGGTACATTCCGCCGTCAATAACCGTCTTAGGACTCACCTCATCGCACTAATTTTGACCTACATGTATGTGTATGTAACCTTTAGGACCCCGAAACTGCGTGTTTATTTTCACCGACCTTTAACCGAAAATTTCATTTTAGCAAGCTTGGATCGATCTCACACAGAACTTGCTCGCAAATTGAGGGCACGCAGCAATTATGGCCTGTTTTGTCTGGGTTCACGGCTAGGGCGGCCGTTTTTTTTCCTGGTCCTGCGGCGCGGCATCCGTTAATATTGGCTCCTATGTTTCTCACCGTCGTCCCGGTGTTTTTTGCTTCTTTTTTTAAAAAAAGAAGACACTACCCGGAAGAGTGACCCTCCAGCGATAACCAAAGATAACAATAGCCACGGTTGCATGCAATTGTCATGCGGCTCAAAATGAGCAAAAATTTTCCACAATAGACGACAAGATTATTATCTCAGAGCTGACTAATCACCAATGACCCCGATCCGATCGGGCCCGATCGGAGCATAGACACCATCGAAGTTCACATTCAAATGCAGTAACATACTTACTGACTGGCTCCAGTGACCAATTTTTTCTCCCACACACACGACACAGGTTCTCGTTAGCCGCTAGCCAAAAGCCAAATCAATCGTAAAACGACAACCACAATCGCAAGCACAAGGTCAGGACGATGGTGATACAGCTGGTGGCGTGCTCAGTAGCGCTACTTTGGCTGATACACCGGATAACCCGGTTGCTGAAGATTCCAGCCCCAATGCTGATTCAAATCCTGGGAATCGACATTCCTGAGGCTCCTAAAGTGTCAATTGATGCTATTAGTTCCAACAGCGTATCGATACACTGGAATCCGCCGGAGAAGGCCAGTTCTGTTGTGAAGTACATCCTGGAGATTGATGGCAAAAAGGGTAAGTGTAAGGACAACGAGCTGAACTAACATCTGAGATTGCGAGATATAGCTGGAGAAACGGATCGTTCGGATTACTATTTGCAGGTCAATGATTTGAAGCCTAGTAGGGTGTATACCTTGACGATATTGGCAGTGAATCCGAACAATTACCGGTCACATTCGACGCCTGTTAGAATTCGAACCAAGAAGAGCGACGATGAATGTCTGCCGAATGATGCATATTCAAATATTAGAGATGATACCCATCAGAAATCTTTGCGGCCCAATTCGACGTTGAGGAACCGCAAGCAGGATAACGACAGTGATGTATATTCTATGGAAAAGTTGTCTGAGGAGATACGTCTGGTACAGAGCGAGAAGGACGACATTGCAAAGCAGGCGGCGCAGGTTGACAGCGAGTTTCAACAGAACGAAAAATTGCTGGTAAAAGAGCTCGATGAGCACAGAGAGCGTAAGAGAACCGAAGATTTGAACCGTTCCCAGACCAAAACGGAGACCAAATCTTTGGAAGACTCGAAACGGTCTCTGGAAAACCAGCGTTCGAGAGTTGAAAAGCAGCTGCGACAGATTCAGGAGGAGTATCAGCGTAAATCGGACCAGAAGGAGTTCTGGAGAAAGGAAATAGAGCGGTGTGAAACAGAGATTGGTGAGCACGATAGGACTGTAGAGGAATTGAACAAGTCGTCGGGCAACAAGCTGAATGACCTTTCAAAGAAGATTTCTCAATACCAACAGGATATAATACAGCTTGAAGACAAAGTGAAGCGGTTAGCACAGGCTAATAGAGATACCGACTCGAAGCGTTCGGCTACGTTTGCAGCATTCGAGAAGATTGAGAAACAATTTGACACCGAAAACGGGTTGCTACCTAAGGATGTATTACAGATGGTCCTGGAAGATGACAATGTCGATGAGAGGCTGCGGGATTACTTGAAAGAGGCTGATGAAACGGACGATAGTATGGAAGATAAATGGTACGAGCAACAAAAAGAATTGGGGTTGAGATATGTTCAGGTTCACCAGAGATATGAAGACGAAAAGAAGGCTTATAAAGAGGCCACGGATCAATTGTATGCTTATCAACAACAACAGCAGCAGCAACAACAACAACAGCAACAGCAACAGCAACAGTACTCGACCCAGAATTTGGTTCTTGACCATTTGCAAACTGCCGTAGAACGACAAAACAGTCGAAGGTATAGCGCAGGAGGAGCCAGTGGCACATCTATACCGCCACAGCCACAACCACAAGCTCAGCCTCAACAAGCGCAAAGACCGGCGCTTTCAATGACCACCACAACAACTGCAGCCAATAAAAGCTCGTACTACGATGTTAACACTCAATTTAGAAACTCTGCCGTGTCTCTGACCACAGCAGCTTCTGAATTGAGCACCAATCGCTATATTCCACCTGCAGTGGCCAACGAACACGACGATGACGACCAAGATAGAATCATGAGTCCCTCTGCTGATGCGTTCCTTCCTTCAGGGCTGTTTGGTGAAGATATGGATGAGGCCCTGAAGAATCTGAAAACAAATGAAAGACCTGCAGCTGCTCTTCTGGGTAAAGCATTGCAACCTGCAGGATCTTCTTCAGCTGCATTTGAGAAGTCGCAGACTTCGCCTAGACCGTCTATTCTATCCTTGCAAAGCGAGGGCAGCATGTCGCCTGTAAACAATGTCCCCATATCTCCCCAGAGCAGCTTTTCGCGGCTTCCCATGTTTACGAATTACGAAGCAAATGGAAGTGGTCAATATCGCCAGTATGGTTATTCTCCTCAACAGGCACATTCTCAGCTGTATAATGCGGACCAGCAGCAGCCTCAAGCAGCTTCTCCACCCCAGGAGAATCACCAACAACAACCACAGCAAACTGCATCAAAGAAATTTGCTAGCATATTCAATTTTAACCGACAATCTCGGCGAACTACTGCTTCTGATGAAGCCAATTCTGCAGCCAATGGCCAGAGTTCGCTGTTTCCGAGCCAACAGTTGCCAGCAGGCCCTCCCCCTCCAATCGGTTCGAGACAAAGAGCCGGAAGTTATAGTAGTAGCATGAGCATTGGGTCGCGACCCGGTAGCAACATGCTGAAACCATGGTTTGACGAGCCTGTGGGGTTGGGTGATAGCTTGATGCCATCAAGATCAAACAATGGATCCGTAATGTCCTTCGACAGCCGATTTGGGCACATCGGAGGGGGATCCAAGGTGAATCTGGCGGCAGCAGAAAACACTGTCAACTCTGTCAAGACCAATACTCATGTGAACAGTATTGGCGGACTGTGGAATAAGGTTACTCATCAACAGCAATCTCCTCCGGATATTAACCATGACGAAGCCCATCCGGATGACCCATTGTATGATTCAAACCACAGTCTGTCCAGTAACAACAGCAGTAGCAATGTTGTAGGCAACACCACAACTGGAAGCAGCGGTGGTGGCTCCAAATTCTCAAAGAGCTTTACAGGACTGTTCTCATCAAGTCCAAACGACAAGGAATCCAAAGAAAAGTCTATTCCTGCACTGTTTGGCAAGATTGACGAACACGGAGAAGCACCTGATTCCAAGGAGAATGTATTCCAAAAGAGTATGAGAGCGTTCACTCCGAGAAAGAGCAGTAGCAGCAGTGTTACCAGTGGCAAGTTCAAAGTGCGATCTTTGAGCATATTTGGTAAAAAAGGAGATCATATCAAAGAGAGCGACGACTCTAATGCAATCACAGAAGAAAGCGAAGAAGGTGACGATTCAGTAGTTGAAGATGAAAACGCTACTAGCGCTTCTTCAGAGCATACACCACATGACGACGATAACGATAACGATGGCCATGAATCTATGGATTATCAAGAGTTCTTGGCTCAAGCACGAGAAAAAGATGCAAATTAAGTTTGTATGTATGTATTTATTAGTAATGAACTTTGTGTCCATGATCCGAGCCGCACCCCGTGCGGCACGTTATGCTTTGGTAAACAATTCGCCCTTTGTAAACAAAAGTCGGGAGAACACCATGAGGGCCACTCCCACCATGATTGCTGTTCCTCCAAATATCTGCGCACCTAAATACTTTCCATCCATCGAATTGATGATGGCTCCAGCAACCGGAGCTCCAATGAGCACTCCAGCACTGCAAAATGCGAAATTCATACCCAGTCGACTGCCAATTTTGGTCATATCATGGGTCATGCTTGAAATGATTGGTGCAGGCATGCTAACCATCACTCCGCTCATGAACCCATATAGCAATGCAAACACTATAACCCCTGCGGTGGTCGAAATACCAATCCATCCGTAACACAGCACACCTGCCGACATTACACATGGAATAATGACATTTAGCGGGCCAATTTTGTCTGCGAAGATATTCGGCAAAAGTCTTCCCAGCACAGAAGCAGTATTGAGAATTGAGAGAATATACTTTGCGACATTAGGCTGTACATCATTCGTTCTGGCAAACGTTTGAATGAAAAATATCGGTACATATTGCCCAATAAAGTTAAAAACTGTGCCAAATGTGAATAGCATGTAAGGATAATCTTTGAAAGATGCATAATCAATCAATGGTCCGGATTTACGTGGAGGTAGCCGGCTCTTCATCAGAATGCAAACAGGAATACAGGTACCTAGTACCAAAAACCCGATAATTCTCGTAGTCCAAGCGAATCCCACTTTTGGGATCAACTGTTCAGTCATGATAGGATATAATACACCACCCACTGATGAGCCCGTTGCGACAACCCCAAGAGCTGTAGATCTTCGTTTCTTGAAGTACGGAGCAACAGTGGTGATACCTGCAGAAAACAAACATGCACATCCAATACCTGTACAGACACCCTGGGACAGGAGAACTTGATAAAACTCTGTTGACAAAGAGCACATCATTAGTCCAAATACTACAAAGAAGGTGCCTGCAATCAGTACTGGTCTCAAATACCCAGCATCCAACAATCTTCCAGTGAACATTGGGATCAACATGACCATAAATGCCTGGATACTACCAATCCATGAAATTACAGAAGGCGATGTACCTTTCATCATTTCCTTTTCATAATAATCCTGATATGCTCCAAATGCTAGTACGACCCCCCACGAATCAAAAATAGTGAAAAATCCCAGAGCGACCTGCGTGATGGCTACTACGCCTCCATCAGGAGGTTCATCTGTATCTGCGTTAAACGGAAGTACTTGTTTCTCCATATCATCATCAGAATGAAGTGGAGTCGTGCCTTTTGAATGCTCCTCTATATGAGGTTGATCTTTCATACTCTCCTGATCTTGATTGTCAATGGCCCTTACACCTACAGTGACATTTTTATCAAGCTGATCTTCTGCTACCATTGTGTTGTCGATTTACCTTAATATTTGACATGGGATCAGCCAATTTTTTTGTCTTCTGGAAAAACACTCAAATTTGCAAAAATATGCATAACCTTATATATTAATGCTTTTTTTCTGACTTGCATGGATCTTCTCCACTCCGTATTCAGTCACTAAACGGATCGAAGTCCGCGGGTTGGGGGTGGGGTGGGATAGCCATTTGGCTTGATTTCATGCTTGTGGCTCCCACGACTTTCGGCAGTCGGAGCTTGAGAAAGCCGTGCGTATCAGCCTTTGAGTCGAAAGGGGACGAGTCATCAGATAAGGGTGAGCGGCTAATTGACCTTGCTACATGCTTTGTCAGAAGTGAAGGAGTGGCGGGGTTCGCTTCCCGCAGCCAGCATCATTTGTAACTAGCTATTCCTTGTTTTGTTTCCCGTCGCATAGCTATATTGGGACGTTGCGCAATTTTCAGGTATAATGTGCTATTGTGATTTGTTGTAGTTTGACCGGAAAAAATGTTGAGCCGCACGATCTTGCAGATCAACCACCGGTGAACTGATTATTAATCCGCCATCACTTTGTTTACCTTGATCAGGAGCCATTGTTGGGGAAACATACGGGTTTATTCTGTATTTGTAATGATCTTCTTTTTTTAAAAAAGGAAGCAAAAAAACAGTGACCAACGGAAGGAGAGCGATAGAGTAACACCTCTGAACACAACAACGTGCGTATCTCCCTGTTCTACTGTTTTTTGCTTCTTTTTTTAAAAAAGAAGCAAGTTGTATGGTCATGCCTCGTCATGTCCAGGAGCGGATCGGGCACCGGCGGCCCGACACCAAAAAAATTTTCGACATGAGCCGCAGAGCCGCACAAAAATTTTCGCCCGGTATGCAATATGCATTACAAGCAAAAACTGGTCCAAAAAAAAGAGAAACCTCTTAAAAAAAGAGGAGAACTCCGATACGGGGAATTGAACCCCGGTCTGCTCGGTGAAAGCGAACCGTGCTAGCCACTACACTATATCGGATTATTCGAATGTTGAAGGTGGAACCTCTCTGTTCTATATAAATCTATAGAAGAAGGTTCATTCTGGCCGAAATCCAGTTAAAAATGGAGTTTTCTGGCGAATAGAATGTCTAAAATATAAGTAGTGTACAAGAAACAAACAGCAAAGGATATAAAATGATGGAGACACCAGATAGCTGTATTGTTGCTAGTACAAAGGTAGTTTAGACTCTAGATGGTACAGTACTGGGTGTCAAATAGATGATATAGCCCCTATAGCACGAATAAAGTACCTGAAATCAGACCACTTTGTTTGAGATAAAGGATATAATATTATAACGGCGAGTATACGGCATCAATTACTTCTAAATATACGCATCAACCTGGTACATCCGCCACGCAAGCACCTACTGTTTTTGCTTCTTTTTTCAAATAGAAGATCACCCGTTTGCCTAATAGCTTAATGTGTGGAAGGTTCTTCCTAAGATCAGTCCATGACAGGGATCAACACTATAGCTAGTGGTTATGTTGTCAGAGGGTACCAACACAGCGATCACTTGCGCAGCTGGCCGTGATGATGATAGCAACTCACCACGTTGGGCGGAAACCGTGTGCTAGTTGATAAGATTGTGGAGAAATCGTAAAGATGGTTGCTGCAGATAGGCTGCAGATCGATGGGGGACGTGTTCATATTCCGTGCCCCTCCCCCTCTGCCTTCGGTTAGATCAATCAACCTTGCCTAGGTTAAATTCAACCGTACTTACATTTCCCCACCCAGAATGAGATATAAAGGTGCATCCATGTCCAGATATAAACTATCAAGAATCAATGTCTAGTGAATTTGAAATCCCAAAAGTCCAGAAAGCAGTCGTGGTTGCTGAGAGGGACCCGTCCAATGAGGACTTTAAACTTAAAGTCGTTGACGACTATCCTGTTCCTGAGTTGGATGAAGACGAAGTTCTCGTACGGCTTACATCCTCTGGTGTGTGCCAATCGGACTTGTCATTTATTCTAGGCAAATGGGGTGTGCCCATGGCCACTCAGATTGGTGGCCATGAAGGAAGTGGGTACATTGTCAAGCTCGGCAGCAAAGTCGACTCTACAAAATATAACCCCGGCATGCGAGTTGGTGTGCCATTGGTATACAACCCTTGTGGAGACTGCGAGGCATGTAATGTACCGGAATCCGAGATGCATTGCACGTCTTCGCCATATGTAGGGCAGCTCAAGGATGGGACATGGCAGCAGTATACCAAAGTAAAGTCTAGTTACATTTGCCGAGTGCCAGATGGGCCAGACGAATCAATTGTTGGTCCAATTCTGTGTGGAGGCGTCACCGTATACAAGGCCCTAAAGAACACACAATGCCGAGCGGGTCAATGGGTGGTAATCACGGGTGCTGGAGGTGGTCTAGGATGCATGGCCATTGAATTCGCAGCGGCAATGGGACTGCGGGTAGTTGCCATTGACACAGGAGAGGAAAAGGAAAAGAAGTGCAAAGAACTTGGTGCCGAAGTTTTCATTGACTACATCAAACAATCCGAAGAAACTGTTGAATCCATCGTTAAATCTACCCAGGGTGGGGCTCATGGCTGTATTTTGATTGCTCCAAACACGGCATCGTTCAACCAGTGCCCTGCATACATGCGGCTCAATGGCAACATTTCACTGGTGGGCCTTCCAAAAGCTGGAGAGAACATGGAGATCCCACCGATCCTGTTCTGCTTCAAAAAGCTCAGTATCACCGGAGGCTTGGTGGGCACTAGACAGGACATTGGCGAAGCCCTGGACTTTGTGGCTAGAGGCAAGGTCACCCCGCCAGTCAAAGTATATCCAATGGAGGAAACAGAGGACATCTTGCGCCGAATGATGAAGGGCGAAATCACGGGCAGGGCTGTGATCAACCTAGAGTAGTTAGTGTTCTGTATTAGGGTTATTTGACGCTATAATATATGCTAGTTAATCATTCATGACCCATGATCCACCTGCCGGCTGGCGTTCTTCTTTTCTTAAAAAAAGAAGCAAAAAACACTAAACAATGGGGTTTCACAGTGTGTCTGCGTCTTTTGAAACACGCTAGGGCTACGTGGTGTAGACGCTGAACGCTACGAGACACTAGTTCGATCGTCTATCGATAGACGCCATCAGCTAGTGTAGTCTAACATCTAAACTATTCTCAATACATAGCAACCTGGAACACTCTCCTATATATGAGAAATGTATAAATAGTCACCAGTTTGTCGTATGAATATACCCAATTCCAAATATCAAGGACAATCATCAAACCACAAAGGACTTTGATACTCGAAGAACATTACCACAGACACTCTCATGGATAATTAACAGACATTTGGAGGACATCTCATGGACATTTAAGGACATTTCAGGGACATTCAGTCAGTTTTTCACGGACATTAAGTATATACTTTATACAAAAACGTAACATAATAAATTAATTTTTCACAATAGACAAAGTTATTGAAGATTGATAACAGCACGACCACAGAGTGTTCCCTTTTCCATCATTGCCAAAATATCAGCAATCTGATCCATTTCATACACTCTAATTGGTGGATGTACCTTGCCTCTGGCCACAAATTCAAGAGCCTCTCCAAGGTCGTACTTACCGCCTACAAGACTACCTTTGATTGATAGACCCTTGAAAATAAGATTAGCTGGAATAATGTCGAAAGTGTCACCTGCGTTTGGCAAGCCAACAACAGCAATTGAACCCTTGGTTCTTAAATAATTCTGTGATTGATTGAATGATGACACAACTGGTGCAATCAACACTGCCCCATGTGCACCACCTCCAGTGACATCAACAATCTTCTTGACAACATCATCCTCCTTGAAATCTACAAACACTTCTGCTCCAACATCGGTACACTTCTTGGCCTTATCACTACCACTATCGATTGCAATTACTCTCATTCCCATAGATGTTGCATATTCAATAGCCATGGTTCCAAGTCCACCTCCTGCACCAGTAATTACCATCCATTGACCGGCTCTGCATGCAGTTTCTTTCAATGCCTTGTATACAGTCACACCACCACACAATATTGGTCCCACTTCTGTCTCAGCAGGTCCATCAGGTACTGGAATTATATAACTAGATTTAACTCTGACATACTGTTGCCATGTACCATCAATTGATGATCCATAGTATGGAGTATTTTGACAAAATGTTTCACCATCTGGCATGCTGCAAGGTTCACAATTGTTACATGGATCAGCAACCAATGGTACACCAACTCTCAAGCCAATTGTGTACTTTGGATTGACCTTGTTACCCACTTTAACAATATAACCACTTCCTTCATGTCCTGCCACTTTTGCGGCCATTGGCATACCCCATTGGCCCTGCAGAAATGACAAGTCTGAGTGGCATACACCGGATGATGTCAATCGTACCAAAACATCACTTTCCCCGATTTCTGGAACTGGATAATTGTCCACTACTTTGACTGTATAGTTTGGTGTTCCACCATTTTCGGCGATAATAGCTTTTTGAACCTTAGGAATTTCCATCGACATCTTTGCTGGATTGAAATTTTTAAAGGACTCAAACCGAGTATTTAAATAATCTTTTCATTTACCCAATTTGTTAGCAATAGAAAATTTCTTCCTCTTCTTCAAGTGAGACATCGATCTCCCTTCTTATTCCGGGGGTAAAATACTTACTGAAATTTCCGTCATTATTACTGCCATGCCCACTGCAAAACTTACGGGTTTTTCCGTACACAGCCAAGGATCTGGTAGTGGACACGATTCTCTTGCTTACCCAAAGTTTGCCTGCGGCTTGCAGATCAGTTGCTAATGCTAATCTTTGCATGAAATTATAGTGTGCGGCGGTGGCCTTGTTCAATGTGATCTGATCTGATTTCCCCTGGAAAATCCATACCCTTTTATACTAATCTTATTTTACCTATGTAAATGAACTGATACCTATCTTTATTATTTATTTAGTCATTTTATGAAATTCCGGTGTTAACCTTCTTTTGCCTTGACCTTGACTTCAGTCACTCCAAAGTGGCACCATTTTTATGCGCGGGAATGCTCGCCGTGAAATCCCGCTGCCGCCAGCCGTGCCCTGCGGCGGGCAACCAAGGAAAAATGATGCTAAAAGGGATAAGGATCATGCGACAAATCCGTACAAAGACCCTTGATATCCGACACATTTCATAAAACTGTATCGAACTCCAGGATAACAATCAACAATGAAGAACCAGGTGCACTCGGTCCTCTCCTGGCGCCAATAACATGGTACAAGCCCCAACACAGCCGCAATAGTCCACAACAACCAGAAATAAGTCATAGCTGTGACTAATTAGTTGCCATTTGGGATGATTCTAACCCCAAAATACTATTCAACATTTATTCTTCGAGTGTTTATCTGATGGGTTCAGCAGTGCGGCTCAGATCATCACAACTTTTTGGTAGCATATGCGGGCGCGCCGGAAATTTTTTTTTTTTTGTTCACATCGATAATATTGAATAGCATCCATAATGAGTGACGATGAACAACAGACCAATAAGAGGAAACAGGTAGAAGAGCTGGAGGTGGATCTTGAGGCTCCAGTACCTCAATCAAAAAGGCAGAAACGTCTAGAGAAAAAGGGTAAAAAGGCCACAAAAGTTTCCACCAAGCCTGATAAGATGGAGGATTTGTATGAATTGGAAGCAGAAAAAGGTCCAGAGAAGCAGTCAGCCGACGTAAAAACACAGTACGGTGTGTGGATAGGAAATTTATCATTTGATACGACCAAAGAAGATTTGGTGAGATTCTTAGTGCTGAAAACCCAGGACGAAGATGATGAAGAGGATCAAATCACTACTGAGAACATTACCAGAGTGAACATGCCAAGGGGTAAAGGTAAAGCTAGCAACAATAAAGGATTTGCATATGTAGACTTTAAAACGCCCCAATTGGTCAAATCTTGTATAGCACTTTCGGAGCAGAATTTGAATGGTAGAAACTTGTTAATCAAAAACTCAAAGTCGTTTGAAGGTCGACCTCCTGCTGGAGCAAACAAGAATCCTCCATCCCGGATTCTATTTGTGGGTAACTTGTCATTTGACACTACCCAGGATCAGCTTGAACGGCATTACATGCATTGTGGAGAGATTGTGAAGATTCGAATGGCTACGTTCGAGGATTCTGGGAACTGTAAAGGATTTGCATTCGTGGATTTTATGGAGATCGAATCGGCTACAAAAGCATTAGGAGAGAGCCGGTGTAAGAAGCTCAATGGTAGACTGTTGCGAATGGAATATGGTGAAGATCGATCCAAACGAACTAAGGGCCAGAAACAACAATCTTTGGGCCAGAGCCATGGCAATGGCCAAGGTCAAGAGATTGTTGAGTCGGCTGAACCTGCAGGAGACTTTTCAGAGGCTCCAGCAGCTGCAAAAAAGAAACAGCGTAAGGCCAAAGGTCGAGAGGCGGATCGACGACCAAAGCCAGGACAAGCATTGGCTAGTGCTCAAAGGGCTAAAGTTGGCATTGTGCCGTCTGCTGGCAAGAAGATGACTTTCGCTGAATAATTAGCTGCGTCTACTGTTTTTGCTTCTTTTTTAAAAAAGAAGAAACGCTCGTTTTGTACACTAACTCCGCTGTTTTTATACACATACATACATCTATTTAGTGACCTCTTTCTGGATCAACTTGGCAATAGTCTGTAGTTGGATGTTGCTGGTTCCTTCATAGATAGCACCAATCTTAGCATCTCGGTAGAACTTTTCCAAAATCTCGTCTCGTGTAAAGCCTACGCCTCCCATCCATTCGACAGCCTTGCTGGAGACATTGCCTGCCACCTGGGATGCATACAGTTTAGCCATAGCAGCTTCCTTGACAAATGGCTTGCCTTCTTCCTTCAATCGAGCGGCATTGTACAACAGCAATCTAGAGGCTTCAATCTCCATAGCAGCCTGTCCGATCTGGAATTGCATGCCTTGGAATTCGCCAATCAACTTGCCGAACTGTTTTCTGTCGTTGTAGCAGTAGCCCACGGCTCGTTCGAAGGCGCCCATTGCCAACCCAGTCATCTGAGCAGCAATACCGATTCGGCCCTCGTTCAGACATTCAATGGCGATCTTGTAGCCCTTGCCGACTTCTCCCAGGACGTTCTCCTTAGGGACCTGGATGCCGTCAAAGTTCAATACACAGGTGGAAGAGGCTCTGATACCGAGCTTCTTTTCCTTCTTGGCGATCTCAATGCCCATGGACTTGTCTACAACAAAGCAGGTGATGCCCTTGTATCCCTTTGATGCGTCGACAGTGGCAAACACCAGGAAGACGTCAGCCTCGGCTGCGTTGGTGATCCACATCTTTGAGCCGTTCAAAGTGTAGTGCGACCCGCTGTCGGACAAGGTAGCCTTGGTCTTGAGCGCAAAGGCATCTGAGCCTGAAGACGGTTCAGACAGACAGAAGGAGCCTACTTTTTCGGTTGCAAGCTGAGGCAGGTACTTCTTCTTGAGGTCCTCGCTGCCCCAGGTTCGAATGCATGTGTTGACCAACGTGTTGTGGACATCGTTCATAACAGAAATCGATGGATCGACCTTGGCGAGCTCTTCAACTGCAATGATAGCAGACACGAAGCTGGCGTTGGCACCTCCCAGGTCCTCAGGAGTCTCAATGCCCATTAAGCCCGATTCAAACATGGCGTTGACCAGCGACTTGTCCATCTGTTCGGCTTCGTCCATTTCTCGGACCAGTGGTTCTACAGTCTGCTGCGAGAACTGTGCTACGGCGTCTCTGAACATCTCTTCTTCTTCAGTAAACACATTCAAAGACGTAGGAGCCTGGGAAGCCTTGACACTGGTCACTGCGAAGTTCCGCTTGGGAACAACAGCAGCTCGGGCACATAGTGGTACTGCTGACCGTCGAGCAGCGCATCTGGTGATTTGTCGGAGCATTTCTAGGTTAGTGGTGTAGTCAGGAAGGAGAGTTTTTGACCAGGCAGCTGTAAACACATGAATATTTAAGTGTCGTTCCATCCATTGCCGGTCGGCATCCCCGCTTTCTTCCTCGGCTCCAACGCGGGGAAGCCTCCAAGCCGACACATCGCCGGCCCCCGACAGGGCTCCGGCGACGATGAGCCGCATGCGGCGCAGCTGCTCCTGTGCGCAGCTTCTGGCGCCGCAGGCACCGTTTTCGCTCCTTTTTTGAAAAAGAAGAACACCATCGGAAGGGCCACTGTCTTCTTTTTCAAAAAAGAAGCAAAAACAGTGGACGAGCCGCAGTCAGCTAGGACTGTTATATACGCCGGTGGGCGTAAATCTCATATCGCCTTGGGGGTGGTCGTTTTTGGGGGGTCTAAAAACAGGTAAAACTGTATGAAGAGAAATAACTATTATCACATATCGAATCTAGGAGGTCAATTGAGTTTATTTCTCTTGTATTAGAAGTGTATTGAAAGCTAGTTTTGGCGTTTCAAGAGTATGCTCGTATCGCCGCCAAATCGTGCGCCTAGACGCTGGGGCCCTTCGACCGCTTTTTCGC